>CM064577.1:12575151-12656692 GCA_032716605.1 Paralithodes platypus | reverse complement strand
AAGGACTTAGAGTGTACAAAGAAATTTCACTTCGCATATAAGTTCGATAAAACATCTACACTACTGGGAGCGTTTAAGAGCACGGAATCTGTACTCACTGGAACGTAGAAAGAACGTTACCTAATAATATACACGTGGAAAATCGCAGAGGGTTTAGTACCAAACCTACATACTCCGATAGTCATGAAATTCAGTGATAGGAGAGGCTGGGAATGCGAAATCCCCCGGATGAATAACAGGGGTGCTATGGGCTCACTGCGAGAGGGCTGGTTATCACACAGAGGCCCACGTCTCTTCAACAAACTCCCACGGCGAGTAAGAGACATGAGGGACGTCTCGTTAGACAACTTCAAGAGAGCCCTCGATGTCGAACTGCAAAAAGTGCCAGACGAGCTCATCCTCGCGAGGGAGCGAGCTGTCGCTTCAAACAGTCTACTACACCAAAATCACCACCCATAACGAGGGGCGCGCGCTCCACTGTGCCGCTAGAAGAGTGGCGAACACATCAAAAGTAAGTAAGTAAGAATGGATACAAGCCAAAGATACAGGGAGATAAAGAGAAAAAAGCGAGGTGGGCCCCCTTAATGGATTTTACTTCCAAGTGACATCATTTCTCAGCATCTAACTCTGACAGGTCCTTCCTAATAAGCAGAATATAATCGGCTCAAGGTGGCTACAATAAAATACAGATTGGTGTCATCTGATTGGATACGTTAATGGATTCCTTTTCTATTAACTTCATGATTTACACGAGTCCAACAGTCACGAGGTCACAATCCTAGTTGTTATATATACATATATATACTGTATATATGGATGACGTGTTAAGGGGAGATTTCCACTTGAGGGATTCTTTTCTTTACCCCTTTCTCCCTCATGTTTAGCCCCATTGCTTTTGAGATTTTAAGACGTTCGCCCCATTAGTTTGGCGATTTTAAGAACTTTCACCCCATTTATGTCACTTTTAAGACCTTTCGTCCCATTTAGGTGTCGATTTTTTCCTGGCGAGCGATAGCGAGCCTGTAATTTAAGAGGAACCGGCCTTCGGCCGGGAATTTTTTCTACCGAAAAATGTACAAATTTATCTTGAAAGGGGGTCATGGAGGTGTAATTTCAAGCTTGATGGAAGTCTAGGAAACACACTAAAAACCTCCCCTTAAAGTATTATTAGTATCAGAACCAACTGAATATACAGATAAAGGGGAAGGGTGAAGATGTATTGCGGCACCATCAAGTACAGACAGATATTTGGTGAATGCCTTCAATTTGTGAGATAAAGTGAGAGAGAGAGCCAGTGTCCAGAGAGAGAGAGAGATCCTAGCCAGCGGTGTAGTGGACAGATAAGCTGTACACAAACCAGCCCGCCTCCCTCACTCACCACAAACATCACTGTTCATTTGGAGGATGTATTTGCTTTTTAAGGGGACATGGGCAGTTTTTCTGGTCCACTTTCTCCCTCGTGTTTAGTCCCATTACTTTTGAGATTTTTAGACGTTCAGCCCATTTGTTTGGCGATTTTAAGACCTTTCGCCCCATTTCTTCGTCAATATTAAGACCTTTCGTGCTATTTAGGTGTCAATTTTTTCCCTGGCGAACGATAGTGAACCTGTAACGTTGGAAGAACCGGCCTTAGGCCGGGAAATTTGTCTAACGAAAAATGTAAAAATTAATCTAGAAGGGGGATCTAATGGATGTTTTTTTTAATTTGATGGAGGTCTAGGGAGGAAACTAGAAAAACAATTAATGCATGCAAAAATCGCCCAAAAAGTGAACCATCCCCCCTTAAACACCCTTCAATTAGTTGACGGCAACTTATGTGTTCTTCTAACTATTCAACTTAGGAAGGGCTGGTCAGAGTTATACATACATAGGATTTATTACAACATATGATTAGCTCTTTGTATTACAGTCCCCCACCTACAGGTCCGTATATCCTTATGGGCTATATTGTCAACCCCCTTGACGTGATGTTGGAAAGTGTAACTCGTCAACTGACCTGATACACTTTCCAACAAAAATACAGACAGGCTAAAAACAGACCGATGATCACATATTCTCCACAAGCTATAGTACAGACACACACACACACACACACACACACACACACACACACACACACACACACACACACACCTGACCAACACATTGACCATTAGTCAGGTCAAAATACAGTTTAACCCCCACAAAATTGCTACAAAAGGTTTCTCAACTGATTCTGGTAGGTTTTAGTGTACTTTTTAACATACTAAAAGTTTACCAAAGTAGGACCCCCTGAAAAGTTTTTTTTTCAAGATGGCGTCCAAGATGGCCGCCGAAACCTCTTAATGATCATAACTATGTAACTATCAACTCAAATTTGATGATCTTGGTGTCTATCCCTAGGTTTTTTGGGGCAAAGAACACATTAAGATCATAACAAATTATGTTGCCCTATTATGTAACACAAAAAGCCAATATGGCATCAAAAAAGGCCGCCAACACCTCCAAATGACCGCAAGTCCATAACAATTGACTCAAATTTGATGATCTTGATGTCTATCTCCAGGTTTTTGGGGGCAAGGAACACATTAAGACCATTAAAAATGAAAGTGGGCCATTATCTAACAAGTAAGTCCAATATGGTGTCCAACATGGCACGACCACCATGTGACCAACGTTTCAGTCTAATTTGATTAAACTTGGGTCTAGATGCATCTGATCTCGAGAAAATTCGGATAAAGCTTGCAGCCTGCTCACCCTTCACATCTGATCCTACTCTGAGAAACATTGTCAACGGGATAGTGGCTGGGCCAGATGTGAATGTACATGACTTTGAATCGGTTGGGAACAAGATCATTGAAGATATAATCGGAAAGTCGGCATTTACTTACAAATTCAAGCGGAAAGACAGAGCCCAAACCCTTGGGAATATCTCTGCTGTGAAGATTGCTCCTGATCGTACCATTGATCCTGCCCTTCTGTTCCAGCGTTTCCTTGTGGTGTCAAGGTCAGGAGATCTTTCCCTTGAAGAGGTTTTGACGTATGAACTAAGCCCCTACCCTCCAGCCCTCTTTGAGACCAGGAACATTCTTCGAAAAGCAGACAAACCTCAGCTTGCTCAGGCAATTCGAGACCATGCTGCGGACTTATCAAATGAGGCTGTGATGAACTCTATTCCTAAAACAGATTGTTACGTGCTTGATGGTGGCTCTTTGCTCCATCGTTTACCCGTGGAAGAAAGGCGACTCATATACTGCAATAGCTGAGTCTTACGCAGACTTCACTGTGAGACATTACGGACAAGCGACAGTGGTGTTTCGATGGCTATGGTGAAGGTCCCTCCATAAAAGACAACACACATCAGAGACGAGGAAAAAACCTGCACCCTATTGTTAGTTTCACTGCAGAAACAGAGTTTTCAGGCAAAAAGGAGGACTTTTTGTCTCATGACAAAAACAAGGCAGACATGATTGCTCTCATCAGCACAGCACTAACTAAAAGGGGATGTCCATGTCATTCAGTCACCAGGGGATGCAGACGTTGATATCGTTAAGGCAACTGTTGAACGATCCCGTCATTGCACCACAACGTTGGTCGGTGAGGATACAGATTTGCTGATCTTGCTCCTTCATTACTCCAGAACAGACAATGAGATCATCTACTTCCGTTCTGACGCAAACAAGCAGTCAAAAGAACAGAGAGTGTATAACATTAACCTGTTGAAAGAAACTTTAGGAGACGATGTGTGCAATGAGTTGCTCTTTGTACATGCCTACTCAGGCTGTGATTCAACTTCAAAGATTTTCGGCATCGGAAAAAAGTCAGCCTTCCGGAAATTAGTGAAATCTGATCTTGTCATGAAGTCCTGTGCTAGTGCATTCATCCTTCAAAACAAATCTCAAGAGGACATATCAGATCTAGGCAAAGACCTGATGGTTGATCTCTTTGGTGGCAAGTCTAATGATACGCTATCATCACTGCGCCATATCATTTTCACCAAGAAAGTGGCAACTGCTCAAGCATTTGTCACTCCTGAACGGCTTCCCCCAACATCACCTGCAACAAGATTCCATAGCCAACGTGTGTACTTTCAAATTATGGTATGGATGGGGATGGCAAATGAAATGAATCCAACTGAATGGGGATGGAGACAGGAAAATGATCAGTTAATTCCAATTATGACCCAAAACAATGCTGCGCCTGACGAACTCTTGAAAATTATCCATTGCAACTGTTCGGGGGGATGCAAATCCTCTCGATGCAGCTGCAGACGCTATGGACTCCCCTGCACTGCTGCATGTGGCCCTTGCCAAACTGAAACTGTGACAATCCAAACAACACTCAAGAGGTCGATACTGAGGAGGAGGATGACACTCAAAACTGAACGCTCTGAAACTTATTCTATGGACAAAGGTGTTTGTGCATTAGGTGATAGTGGACAGCTGAAGGTCATGAATTCAATTTCATAATGATTCAACAGCTCAGTGATATCCAAAGTTGTCTTAATGTGTTCCTTGCCCCCAAAAACCTGGGGATAGACATCAAGATCATCAAATTTGAGTCAATAGTTATGGACTTGCGGTCATTTGGAGGTGTTGGCGGCCATTTTTGACGCCATATTGGATTTTTGTGTTACATAATAGGCCAACATCATTTTTATGATCTTAATGTGTTCTTTGCCCCAAAAAATCTAGGGATAGACACCAAGATCATCAAATTTGAGTTGATAGTTACATAGTTATGATCATGAAGAGGTTTCGGCGGCCATCTTGGACGCCATCTTGAAAAAAAACTTTTCCGGGGGTCCTACTTTGGTAAACTTTTAGTATGTTATAAAGTACACTAAACCCTACCAGAATCAGTTGAGAAACCTTTTGTAGCAATTTTTTGGGGGTTGAGGGGGTATTTTCCATATATCGACCTGACTACATAGCATGTAGAGAATGGGCGTCCCCACCTAACACCAATGTTTGATATACTTAAACCTTTTTATTCCTAAAAGTTCTTCCAATGTTTTCAAATGACCTGGCTGCTAGCATTAATGCAGTATATAATTAAGCATTTGATTAAGGGGGATGGTTCATTTTTCTGGACCCCCTTCTCCCTCATGTGTAGCCCCATAAGTTTGTTTGCATTTTATGATGTTCGTTCCATTAGTTTGGTGATTTTGACACCTTTCGCCCCATTTATTTTTCAATATTTAGCCCTTTCCTGCCATTTAGGTGTCGAATCTCTCTCTCTCTCTCTCTCTCTCTCTCTCTCTCTCTCTCTCTCTCTCTCTCTCTCTCTCTCTCTCTCTCTCTCTCTCTCTCTCTCTCTTTTTTAATTATCTCTAACATTAGACGATTTTCTTCCTGGGTTGGTGGGCCGATAAGGTGAACACAAGCCAGCCTTCAGCCTCCTCCTCTCCCCTCTCTCTGGCGACAACCATGAGTGTCTGGGATGCCAACCTTATCACCCAGCTAATGTCTCCACGCCTTATTTGTTCACCTTGGCGCCATCTGCCATTTCTAGCTTGTGGTGCTTTACTGGTTCTTTCTCACTCTCAGTGCTGTTAAGTCACTAATACAAATAAGCAGAAAGTTACGAAGGTTAGAGAGTCGCTTCAGGGGTTGGAGGTGAACAGAAGACAGTGCTAGTATTAGACAGTGGTGTGGTTTAGATGTGTTTTTGTTTTGTTTTTTGTTTTATTGTCTTCTCATAATAGCCTACACTTCCCATTTTTTATATATAAACATTTTCGTGGTTGACATCTTGAAAGCCTGTAGTTCAATAACCTATCAAGAGAGGTTTATGATATAATTATTGTTGCCAGCGGCAGTTGCAGATTGTATGTGAATTTCGCAGTGCATCTCTTGTTTTACTGTTTCCAACAGAATATCTCAAAGAAAGACTCATTAATAGATGAAAAAATGTCGGTAGCCTACCTTTAGGCTACCTGTACTTGGTAAATGATTATACTGTTAATATTCTATTAAAAATGGATGACTCCCGTGTCCCCTACATATTTATCCCCTCCCCAACACCACCACCCACCCTGAACATGGAAATTTACCTTGTGAGAGGAATTTCTTTGAATTTAATGATATTTAGCATGTTACTCAATCGTTGTTCAAAGATGTCACACATCAGTTGGTTGACTACTGGCACAGATTACCTACATCTAAGTCATTATTTTGTTGGTGAAGCTTAATGTAGGCCTATCCAAGGCGTCTGTCGTACCCCTTACATTATGGGAAGGAAGCTTAATGTAGGCCTATCCAAGGCGTCTGTCGTACCCCTTACATTATGGGAAGGAAGCTTAATGTAGGCCTATCCAAGGCGTCTGTCGTACCCCTTACATTATGGGAAGGAAGCTTAATGTAGGCCTATCCAAGGCGTCTGTCGTACCCCTTACATTATGGGAAGGAAGCTTAATGTAGGCCTATCCAAGGCGTCTGTCGTACCCCTTACATTATGGGAAGGAAGCTTAATGTAGGCCTATCCAAGGCGTCTGTCGTACCCCTTACATTATGGGAAGGAAGCTTAATCCCTTCTGTACCGGCGACGTCTTTTATATTTTAATCTAGCTATATTTAGAAGATTTCATGCAGTTTAAATAGGATTTGTGGTAGTAAAAATGGGTTAAGTTAGATAGTTTGAAGCCTATTAATTGCCGGAGGCCCTTTTTAAACTGATTAAAACCGTCTAATAGTAGCCAGAATAAAGTTAAAAGACACCACCGGTACAGAAAGGGTTAATTATTTGGAGGCATGGGTGTGGACAAGGGATAAAAGAGTTGGCTCATATTTGTTTTTTGTCATTATTGCAGGCAGCACGGTTCCCATGGATTCCACACCAGGCTGTGGTCAGCACTAAGCAGGAAGAAGGCTCAACAGAAATACGGTAAGCTACTTTAAATTTGTTATATTTAAGGGTGAGGCTGATGGACTGTTGAGGTTAAGGGGAGATGGGTCCTTTTTCTGGTCCCCTTTCTCCCTCGTGTTAAGCCCCATTTGTTTTGAGATTATAAGACGTTCGGCCCATTAGTTTGGTTATTTTAACACCTTTCGCCCCATTTCTTTGTCAATTTTAAGACCGTTCGTGCCATTTATGTGTCAATTATTTCCTGGCGAGCGATAGCGAGCCTGAAATTTTAAGAGGAATCGGCCTTCGGCCGTGACATTTTTCTACCGAAAAATGTACAAATTTATCTTGAAGGGGGGGTCTAGGGGGTGTTTTTCTAAGCTTGATGGAGGAATAAAGGACTAAATTAATTAATAGAAAAACAAAGGTACGTCTCCCCTTAAGAAAGAAATGGTCCTTATATCTTATAATGTAGTAATCCAAAAGTGGCCTTGTTGTTGTGATGTAATAAGGTCATCTTTAACATAATTATGCATGCAGGAGTCTGGCATGTGTCGTTGATATGCGATACCACTCAAGTACATTCCAGCAGAGGGGGGGGGGGGTCTCAGCACCAGAGCCCAGCCTCATAAGGGGCCCGGGTACGACGTGTGTAACAATATAATTAATAATTTATTGGGTAGCTAATAAGCAATCTAAAATACTCCCTAAAAGGCTGATTGAAACTTTGATTAATAGATAATATGAAAGTTTAATTTCAATCAATTAATTAAAATATATTCTTCAATATTTCATTATTATATATCTTATCACGGTACCGACTATCATGGGTGACTGGTGGCAAATGGCATTTGGTAAATTGCTTCCGACTTGAACGCGTGTCGTATGGGACACACTGAACTCCCACGAGAGTATCAGTTGCAACCTGTCATTTAGCGGTGGTATGGTACTAACGCTCTTTAGCCGGTATCACACGAGAGCATTTATAGTCAACAATCGATGATCAACACTTTGCTGGCAACATATCTGGACTATTTTGCACTAGTATCGGAAACTAGATTGATGGTAGATGAATTTAGGCAACCGAAATATTTTATATGTTGATCACGTAAGCTGCCAGACCAGTGTTTAGGATAAATGTTGAGGGAAAAAGCGCTCGTGTGATACCGGCTTTACCCTCACCCCAACTCCTAGGCGACCGACTACCTACGGTGACGCGGTTGACACCAAATCCTACAAGTAACCTGCAAAGTAGTGCAAACCTAACTTATTGTAACCCTTCGTCTTAAAGAGATCCTTTATAGTCTTATTATAATTATCTGTAGGCAGCCTAGGCAGGTACAATCAAATAGCTTAAGTATTTGTGGATACTGGATGTCATGTCGATACAATTATTAAGAATATTCGGTTAATATGATCAGTATATTTTCGTGTCCAATCCAATCAGGTTAGGAAGAATAAATTAACACTCAATATTTTTTCATTAATATTTACTGTATACAGTATACTGTATAGGCCTATAGGATCTATTGTGTTTGTTGTGTGCTATGTCATGGAATGTGTTTGTTGTGTGCTATGTCATGGAATGTGTTTGTTGTGTGCTATGTCATGGAATGTGTTTGTTGTGTGCTATGTCATGGAATGTGTTTGTTGTGTGTGCTATGTCATGGAATGTGTTTGTTGTGTGCTATGTCATGGAATGTGTTTGTTGTGTGCTATGTCATGGAATGTGTTTGTTGTGTGTGCTATGTCATGGAATGTGTTTGTTGTGTGCTATGTCATGGAATGTGTTTGTTGTGTGCTATGTCATGGAATGTGTTTGTTGTGTGCTATGTCATGGAATGTGTTTGTTGTGTGCTATGTCATGGAATGTGTTTGTTGTGTGCTATGTCATGGAATGTGTTTGTTGTGTGCTATGTCATGGAATGTGTTTGTTGTGTGCTATGTCATGGAATGTTTTGTTTCAGTAAAATTAAATGCTTCTGTAACTGTTATAATTTTGATGGATTACACCTGTACTGAGAAGTGAGAAAGCAACGCTGAACATAACACTTGAGTTTATTTTATTGTGAAGACCTTTTCGTCGATAGAATCGTTAAGAAAAGGTACAGATTAAGGGGAGGCAGACCGTTTTTCTGGACCCCCTTCTCCGTAATGTTTAGCCCCACTAGTTTTGAGATTATAAGACGTTCGGCACATTAGTTTGGCAATTGTAACACCTTTCGCCCAATTTTGTTGTCAATTTGAAGACCTTTCATGCCATTTAGGTGTCGATTATTTCCTGGCGAGCGATAGCGAGCCTGCAATTTTAAGAGTAATCGGCCTTCGGCCGGGACATTTTTCTACCTAAAAATTTAAAAATTTATCTTGAAGGGGGGTCTAGGGGGCATTTTTCTAAGCTTGATGCAGGTCTTGGGAGGAAACTAAAAAAGTATTTGAATAAATTAATTAATAGACCAAACAAACGGTCAGTCTCCGCTTAAGTCCTATCAATATTAAAGTAGCCTTTGACTGTTCATGTTTTTGGGTACTAAATGATACAGGCCTTATACAAAAGTGCGGAGGGTGGCTAAACTTTCAATCCCTTAGATAGGTTTATTATCTATCTATCTATATATATATATCTCTCTCTCTCTCTCTCTCTCTCTCTCTCTCTCTCTCTCTCTCTCTCTCTCTCTCTCTCTCTCTCTCTCTCTCTCTCTCTCTCTCTCTCTCTCTCTCTCTCTCTCTCTCTCTCTCTCTCTCTATCTCTCTCCTCTCTCTCTCTCTCTCTCTCTCTCTCTCTCTCTCTCTCTCTCTCTCTCTCTCTCTCTCTCTCTCTCTCTCTCTCTCTCTCCCCCAGCTGAATAAGGCGAGCACATAGAGTATTAGGGGCCCATAATCACGCCCAACACCAAGGCCCAATGATGTCACTACATGGCCCTGCATTCCAGCCTAATACAAGCAATGTGATAACCTTTTAAACTCCTGCCTAAATAAGTTGTTGGTGGTCAAAGTTAATGAATGTGCATAATCTCTCTCTCTCTCTCTCTCTCTCTCTCTCTCTCTCTCTCTCTCTCTCTCTCTCTCTCTCTCTCTCTCTCTCTCTCTCTCTCTCTCTCTCTCTCTCTCTCTATGTATATATAATTATATATATATATATATTTATATTCCATTGCACTAGACACATCGAAGGCCTTCGATAGAGTCTGGCACAAATCTTTAATTTATAAACTACCCTGCTTCGGTTTCTATCCCTCCATCTGTGCCTTTGTCTCTAATTTCCTTTCTGGCCGTTCCATAGCTGCGGTTGTGGACGGCCATCGCTCACTTCCTCATCTTATCAACTTCGGTGTTCCTCAGGGCTCTGTCCCATCTATTCTCTTTCTAATTTTCATAAATGATCTTCTCAACTGTACCTCCAGTCCCATCCATTCATACGCAGAGGACTCTACCTTACACTACTCAATTAGTTTTCCAGAACGCCCCAGCCAGCAATCCCTCAAAAGCAAACAATGAAGCCATACAACACTTATCTTCTGATCTAACTACTATTTCCAATTGGGGCAGAGAAAACCTTGTTGCCTTTAATGCTTCCAGAACCCAATTTCTCCATTTTACTACCCGTATGGAACTCCCAGCGGACTATCCCTTAATCTTCGACAATACGTAAATCAATACTTCATCTTCTCTCAATATTCTTGGTGTCTCTTTTTCTTCTGCTCTCACTTTGAAGGACCATATTACCAGTCTTGCTAAGGCAGCCTCCCAGAAGCTGGGTGTGCTCAACTGCCTCAAGGGGTTCTTTACCCCTGCACAGCTTCTTGCTCTGTGCAGAGGCACAGTGCATCCTTGTATTGAGTATTGTTCACATGTGTGAGGAGGATCCTCTCACACTGCACTCCTAGACAAAGTAGAAAGAAAGGCCTTTCGTATCATTAATTCCCGCCCACTCACCAACTCTATGCAAACTCTCTCTCTTCGCCGAAATGTTGCGTCTCTCTTGCTATTCTATCGCTACTAAAATAATCAGTGTTCCTCAGAGCTTTCCCAGTGTATGCCACCTCCTCTGCGTAGGGTACGTAGTACCCGTCTTGCAACACAATCCCACCCCTACTCTGTGCAACTCTCCAACCCAAGAGTGAAATGTTATTCTCAGTTTTTCTTCTATTCAACTGCTGAGCTCTGGAATTCTCTCCCAGAATCAGTCTTCCCCTCTTCCTATGACTTAAATTGATTTAAACTCCGTGTGTCCAGGCATTTTGGCTCGAACGTCCCTTGATTTTGGCCCTGTCACTCTTTCGACTCTGGGAGAGGCGCTCGATACAGGCAGTTCTGCCTTTTGTCTCCCTCACTCACATAAAAAAAAAAAAAAAAAAAAAAAAAAACAGTCCCACTCCTTTTCTGTCCAGCTCTCCAACCCAAGAATTGGCAAATTTTCTCAGTCTTTCTTTTACTCACGAAGCGAACTCTGGAACTCTCTCCCTCAATCAATCTTTCTTTCATCCTATGACTTAGACTGCTATAAACTTCGTGTCCAGGCATATTGACTCCAACGTCTCTTAAATTTGGCTCTGTCACTTTTTTAACTTTGAAGGAGACACTCGTTATAGGCAACCTGCCTTTTGTCTCCTCCATACACATAAACAAAAAAATGCAACTAATTCGCTGAATCAATAGATACCAAACTGTCGAGATTAGCCAACCATAGTCTGAATATAAATTGCGATAAATGTGCGATCAGTTAGACATCTCTACCACGATGTACAGTTTGAGGCAAAATCAATGTTCCAGGGAAAAAAAAAAAAAATAAATCCAGATCTCTAATGGAAAATCATTGAAATGGGGCTGCCAAAGCCGACGTATACCAAACCTAGGATGGTTCCAATTCTATATTCTTGTATTCCCAGTGGCCTCCCGATTGTGGGCCAAGTTTGATGTGTTTATCAATTAGTGCACAATTGTTCTACTTAAGGGGAGATGTCCACTTGAGGGATTTTTTTCTTGACTCCTTTCTCCCTCATGTTTAGCCCCATTGTTTTTTTCTAATTTTAAGACGTTTTCCCCATTATTTTGACTATTTTAAGAACTTTCAACCCATTTCTGTTCATTTTAAAACCTTTCGTGCCATTTAGGTGTCGATTTTATCCTGACGAGCGATAGCGAGCCTGTAATTTAAGAGGAACCGGCTTTCAGCCGGGACATTTTTCTACCGAAAAATGTACAAATTTATCTTGAAAGGGGCTCAAGGGGGTGTAATCTTAAGCTTGAAGGATATCTAGGGACCAAACTAAAAACCTCCCCTTAACAACATTACTGGAATAAGCATCACCACGAAAACCGCTGTTATAACCTGTACATTTTTAACTTGAGGTAAATTGCATGGCAGGAAGGCTTTTTGTATTCCTCTGTTTCACTCCATTAGTTTGGGGATTTTAATAAGTTTCATCCCATTAGTTTGGCGAAAATAAGACGATTCACCCCATTCAGGTATCGATTATATTTCTGAGCGAGCGATAGCGAACCTGTAACCTAGAAAAAAATTGGCCTTTGGCTGGGACATTATTCTATCGAAAAATGTAAAGATTTAGCTTGAAGGGGGTGTGGGTGGGCATATTTGTTTTGTTTTTTTAGTTTGACGGAAGTCTGGGGAAAAGGTGATTATGTTAGTTTTTTTTTCTTTTTTCTATATTCCAACTACTCCCTCTCGGGCATAGGCTGAGAGCCTGTACATTTCACCGCTCAACACGGTGAAGCCCGTGAGGTCTTGTTCCAGTCTGGGGAGTGAGACATGTGAAGCATCCATCATGGCTCGAAGCAGCTCCATCTCTGAAGCGGCTGGTTGCTTCGCTCAAGTGCTTCACCGTCTCACCCTCCAGACTCAGACCCTCACTCTCAGAACGCCACCTATTGAGCAGTGAACTTAGGGGACAAACTAAAATACATTGCTCAAAAATGGCAAAATTAAGCAAAATCCTCAATACTAATGAAACAAAATATCATAATGACCCACAAGACGTCGGCTCAGATAATGTTAAGGGGGGTCACCTGCTTTTTTGTTTGATCTTTCTCTCCTTTTCTGGCTTGTATCCATTCGGCTCCATTCAGCCAACTGTTTTAAGACGTTTATCCCCATCCAGGTGTCGATTTCTTCCTGGCGAGCGATAGCGAGCCAGCATTGTATGGAGAAATCCGGCTTCACCGGAGACATTTTTCTATCGAAAAATGTACCAATTTAGCTTGCTGTAACACAAAAAAATATATATACTGTATATATGTTGGCTTGCTACCGCTCGCCAGGAAAATATGGACACCTGGATGGGGGTAAACGTCTTAAAACAGTAGGCTGAATGGGGCCGAATGGATACAAGCCAAAGAGAGAGGGAGAGAAAGAGAAAAAAGCGAGTTGGGCTCCCTTAAGAGAGTATGCCGATAGCGAACACAGAATTGACTTGAATTATTCCTTCATAGATACCCCTAGATAGAGACACTATAGTAACAGAGATCGGACACTCTCCGCCATATTGGTGCCTGTAATATGCACAGGGTAGGCGAGATAGCGTGGTGGTCTTGCTACTGGACTTGCATTCTTAAAAGTCCCGAGTTCAAATCCCCATGTGTCAATGGGAAGATATTATTGGGATGGAATTGTTGCTGTACTGTACTCGGTTTTAGTGCATCACCGTTTTTCTGGACCCCCTTCTCCCTAATGTTTAGCCCCACTAGTTTTGAGATTATAAGACGTTCGGCCCATTAGTTTGGCGATTTTAACACTTTTCGCCCAATTTTGTTGTCAATTTGAAGACCTTTCATGCCATTTAGGTGTCGATTATTTCCTGGCGAGCGATAGCGAGCCTGCAATTTTAAGAGTAATCGGCCTTCGGCCGGGACATTTTTCTACCGAAAAATGTACAAATTTATCTTGAAGGGGGGTCTAGGGGGCGTTTTTCTAAGCTTGATGCAGGTCTTGGGAGGAAACTAAAAAAGTATATGAATAAATAAATTAATAGACCAAACACCAAAGCCCACCGACACGCCATACAAATACCCTCGCTGCTTCCAATTTAGCATTGTATAAAATGTATGGAGAAGTTGCAACTGGTCATGAGGAAACAACCAGGCGTGGTAGGTCTACGAAAGTAAGATCATGAACGAGTCGGTTGCAACACTCAAACTGTCCAGATGTCGCGTTAGTTATTATGAACACCATATGAGGAGGAGCACTTTATTGACGTTTTGCAGATAGCTTCTTCAGGTCACGGACGAAAATACAAATTAACCGTTCGTATTACTGGCACTGGACATACAATTGGGTCTTTGGATCTAAGACTAGTATATATAAGTTGTTCATGATAAAAAATATAATAGCATTCTATTGTTTGACAATTATGGCTTAAAAGTGAATTCCAAAGAAGTTGACCAATCTCTTATATTACAGGATCACTAGATAGCCTATACCTTGATGGTCAATTGAGATAATTGATAATTGGAGTACAATTCGTAAATCGTCCTCAATTTCCGATAGGAAGGACAAAAAGTATTTTTATTTTTTTTAAAGAAAGCAGCGAGTTTATTCAATATCATTATTCCCCTTTAATTATTAGTTCCCAAGCTATGTGTGAAAAAAACATATATAGAGAACAAAATATTTATATATAATCACACGTCATTAAAAATACATTAGGTGTAGCCTACAATATAGCCTACGAAGACATTAATGCGTTACTCCCATAAGAGGTACATACTTATTAACACTCGATACAAGGGCCTGCTGAGGCCCTAATTTTGTAATGGATGAGAGGTCTAGTGTTGTGTCGTATATAACCCAACCCTTCTCTCTCTCGCTCTCGCGCTCTCTCGCTAGCTCTCGCGAGCTCTCGCGCGCTCTCTCTATCTCTCTCTCTCTCAATTGAAATGCATTTGGATCTAGAGATTGGCAAATTTTCTATAATGCTCCTTAATTTATTAATAACAAGTTTTCATAATAATGAACTAGCCTAATTGAATTGTAAATTTCTTAGTTATAATAATAATAATACAAATAATATTAATAATGCAAACCTATACGTGCATGTAACCGTTCACTAACATTATTAATAACCACTAGTAATCTTTACCTAATATATCGGCGGGGGGCGCCTCCCCCTGGCTGGCACCCTGCAAGGCTCTGTCCTGGCACCTTCCTCTCCTTCTGCCCGCCTCCCTTCCAAACCCAGTCCTGTCTAACCCCGAACACTTATTTTACTTCCATATACTTCACTAGTGCAGCAATACTTGTGATAATACGCATTTTAACTGAGGATTATGGTGAAATTTTTGGCATATAGTTATCCGATTACTGTGTATTTTGTGTTGTTGCTTTGGGTTGTGGGTGCGGGCGGTCAGACAGGGAGGCGGGTATGAGGCGCGGGTGTGGCTAGGGCGGCGGGGGTGGAGGTGGAGGAGGGCTTTAGAAGTTGAAACTCCATCAGACGCCCTCTGGCCGCCGTGCTGGTCACATCTCCAACCCCAGGGCTCCTCATTAGTAGTTCGCGAGTCGGTCCCTAGTTCTGTTTGTCCCACGCGTATGAGTGTCGTCCCGCGCGCAGGGTCATCATCCACCTTCGATCATGACAGCGCTGGGGGTCCTTGTGGCACTCTTCGTGGCCTCTGTGGCAGCTAATGGATACTCCGGCTACCAAGTTGGTCATAATCCTCCACCGGGAGGGTAAGTAATTAATCTGTTGTGTTCAGAATGTACGGTGTCGTGAATGCAAGATTGGAGAACTTGAACCCATACATTGATTGTGGTTTTATTGTATAGACATGAACATGTGACAAAAACTGGCATGCCTTACAATGAAAGTATTGTTGCTATAGATTCCGTTGTTGCGACAGTTTGCCTTGACTCGCCAAGTAGTTTTGATAAAACGTGGATATTCTGGTTATAAAACGGGTGATTCGAATGGGTAACAATCTCCTGCGATTCAATAAACACTGCAATTGCATTTTTTAATATGTTCCACTGCGGTCGTTTGCCGATTTATAATGTTCAATACTCTGAGTAGCGTATTGTAGGGTGTGGTTCGACCATATATAGAAGTGCAAGGAACGCACTGTATTAGAGACTAGGACATTAGGCTACTCGTGACTTAAGGTTTCGAAGCTATCTTGAACTGAATCGTATTATCTCCATAATTAATCTTTACCTTGTGTATAAATTAGGTTCATTCAATCAATTTAAGTAGTCAGAAAGGACCAAACTTTATTTCCTAGAATCCTAGAGTATAATCACTAGCACGCACATACACATAATATTATGTACAGTATATGAATGGATCTTCTCATATTATAATTATAATACTGGTTGAGGAATGTAATTGCTACAATAACTTAAAGAATAACATAAAGGTCCCTGAGTGTTTCTTAATTGTACATTGAGGGACATACTGTACATACCCTACCCATGGGGTTCTTGAACTTCAAGAACCCCATGGGTAGGGTATGTACAGTAGGCCCTATAGGGTTCTTTTCCGACACGCTATTATTTTCTGTTTTTGAAGTTGACTAGCTTGATTTAGATAGTTTTAGATGTAAATTAATTACTGAATAGTGCTAGATCAATTAGTAAATAAGTGAATTGTATGGGATGGAGAAGGTGAGCTCAGCTGATTGTGTTTTAAATCAAGAAATGTATAATGTACAAGTTACCGTAGTTGTGAACTACATTGATGTCACTGCGTATCATATAAACAATGTTATTTTAATCTCAATAATGTTGTCTTGAATGTCAAATAATGGTAATAGATACCTATTGATATAAATATTGTATCTAGGTATATTGGTGATTGTTAGATAAAGCGGTTAAAGAGAGGTAAGAAGATTAGGAAGGCGGCCTGGGAGAGGGTTATAATGATCCTGGAGTGTGGTGGTGGTGAGATATGGGTAGGCTACACGGTAATGAATGTGGTGGTGATGGCAGTGATGAAAGGCATGGTTACGAGGTAATGGATGTGGTGCTGAGAGATGTGGTGGTGATGAGTGTTGGCGAGAGTGAGGAGGGTGTTGGTGGTGGGGTAGGTGTGGGTACGAGGTGATGAATATGGTGGTGATGAGTGTTGGTGAGAGTGAGGAGGGTGTTGGTGCTGGGGTAGGTGTGGGTACGAGGTGATGAATATGGTGGTGAGGAGTGGGTAGAGTGAGGAGGGTGTTGGTGGTTAGGTGTGATGGTGGTGGGGTAGGTGTGGGTACGAGGTGATGAGTGTTGGCTAGAGTGAGGAGGGTGATGGTGGTGGGGTAGGTGTGGGTACGAGGTGATGAGTGTTGGCTAGAGTGAGGGTGGTGGGGTAGTGTGAGTACGAGGTGATGAATATGGTGGTGATGAGTGTTGGCTAGAGTGAGGAGGGTGATGGTGGTGGGGTAGGTGTGGGTACGAGGTGATGAGTGTTGGGTAGAGTGAGGAGGGTGTTGGTGGTGTGGTAGGTGTGGGTACGAGGTGATGAATATGGTGGTGATGAGTGTTGGTGAGAGTGAGGAGGGTGTTGGTGGGGTAGGTGTGGGTACGAGGGTGATGAGTGTTGGGTAGAGTGAGGAGGGTGTTGGTGGTGTGGTAGGTGTGGGTACGAGGTGATGAATATGGTGGTGATGAGTGTTGGTGAGAGTGAGGAGGGTGTTGGTGGTGGGGTAGGTGTGGGTACGAGGTGATGAATATGGTGGTGATGAGTGTTGGGTAGAGTGAGGAGGGTGTTGGTGGTGGGGTAGGTGTGAGTACGAGGTGATGAATATGGTGGTGATGAGTGTTGGTGAGAGTGAGGAGGGTGTTGGTGGTGGGGTAGGTGTGGGTACGAGGTGATGAATATGGTGGTGATGAGTGTTGGGTAGAGTGAGGAGGGTGTTGGTGGTGGGGTAGGTATGGGTACGAGGTGATGAATATGGTGGTGATGAGTGTTGGGTAGAGTGAGGAGGGTGTTGGTGGTGGGGTAGGTGTGAGTACGAGGTGATGAATATGGTGGTGATGAGTGTTGGTGAGAGTGAGGAGGGTGTTGGTGGTGGGGTAGGTGTGGGTACGAGGTGATGAGTGTTGGTGAGAGTGAGAAGGGTGTTGGTGGTGGGGTAGGTATGGGTACGAGGTGATGAGTGTTGGTGAGAGTGAGGAGGGTGTTGGTGGTGGGTTGGGTACGAGGTGTTGAGTGTTGGTGAGAGTGAGGAGGGTGATGGTGGTGGGGTAGGTGCGGGTACGAGGTGATGAGTGTTGGTGAGAGTGAGGAGGGTGTTGGTGGTGGGGTAGGTATGGGTACGAGGTGATGAATATGGTGGTGATGAGTGGGAGGGTGGTGGTGGTGTGGGTACGAGGTGATGATTATGGTGGTGATGAGTGTTGGTGAGGGTGATGGTGGTGGTGGGGTAGGTATGGGTACGAGGTGATGAATATGGTGGTGTTGAGTGTTGGTGAGAGTGAGGAGGGTGATGGTGGTGGGATAGGTAAGGGTACGAGGTGATGAATATGGTGGTGATGAGTATGTGTTGAGAGAGGGGATGTTGTAGGCGTTATGGGCAAAGATGGGGTGGGGTAGATGGGTTTGATAGGTATGGGAATGGTGGAGCAGAAATGAATGAGGTTCAACACAACAAAGAAGAAAACCATATTAGAATGGTAGTGATTAGGTGTAACGTTGTAAGGAAAAATGAATAAGCAAATGTCTTTTTTTATCATTATTCAATATTTTAACCAGTTGTTTTCTCTCTCTCTCTTTCTAACTTGGAATCATTTGTTTTTCGTCTTCTTATTTTCCAGTTAGGGCTTTGACTTGTTACTTGTTAGTCAGTAGCAAATCGCGGAATGTTATGTACAAAGAGGTATGAGAGTCAGAAATACTGTACTTAAGGGGAGGTATTTAGTTTGTTCCCTAGACCTCCATCAAGCTTAAAATTACGCCCCCTTGAGTCCCTTTCAAGATAAATTTTTACATTTTTCGGTAGAAAAATGTCCTGGCCGAAGGCCGGTTCCACTTAAATTACAGGCTCGCTATCGCTCGCCAGGATAAAATCGACACCTGAATTGCACGAAAGGTCTTAATATGGGGTGAAAATTCTTAAAATCGCTAAACTAATGGGGCAAACGTTTTATAATATCAAAAGCAATGGGGCTAAACATGAGGGAGAAAGGGGTCAAGAAAAAAATCCCTCAAGTGGAGATCTCCCCTTAAGATAAAGGGCCGTATAATCCGTATTCTTGATTATTTTGGACGAGCGTTGGGTATAGCATGCGTCTGAATTCACAATGAGAAATTTAAGAATATTGTCGACAGGAGAGAGGAGACAGAAGGAATGCAACAAAGGAAATAACAAAATCATACATTTAATTAAGTCACCAATCATTTAGCCAGCCCCCGAAATCATTGAATGTACCCTTCCAAATGAGGAGCAACACTTTATTGACAATCAATAAAGTGCTCCTCCTCATATGGTGTGTATATTCATTCTGTACACTTTTTAAAGATATTTCAACGTACGCTTCCAACTTTGGGGGAGACAGTTGTTACAGGCAGCTTTGCCTTTTTGTTCTCTTTCATACCCCCCCAAAAAAAAAAAACATACGCACCTCTTCTGACTGTTCCTCTACTCAACGTTCCACAGCAAAGATTGTTTATGACAATATCTGCGTAAAGACTTTCCTTTTTTGTTTTTTTTCCCCTAGGTAAAAATGTATAACACCTTAAAGCATTATCCTTTTTTTAACTCTCTCCATTTATTACTATAATTTTGTTTTCAAATCCTTTGTAATTTTTCCTAATTAATTGAGCACTTGCGAGTTTCGTTCTATAAGGAAGTTGGTGCCGTACACATAGATATTTAGCAATAATACGACAATTATATGAGCTTTTATTAGATAGAAAGTGTATTAAATATTATTATATAATTATATCTGCATGTGTACTACAAGCATATTTTAGCTGGTAATTCTCCCAATATTGATGTATGCAAATCCAACTTCCTTATAGCCCGAAACCCGCAAGTGATCAATTCCTTCCCTTTGTACGAGTTTAATACTTTACTCACACTGAAACCTCAAACCATACGGTCTTCTTGGCCTTTCTTGTCGTCTCTTATCTTCAAATGCGGTTTTTGTATTTCGTTATAACTTTATTCAGCAATTCTGGTCATACTATCTCAGACCACCTTCGTTTATCTCTTAAGGGGAGGTATTTAGTTTGTTCCCTACGTTTTCATCAAGCTTAAAATTACACCCCCTTGAGCTCCTTTCAAGATAAATTTGTACATTTTTCGGTAGAAAAATGTCCCGGCCAGAGGCCGGTTGCTCTTAAATTACAGGCTCGCTATCGCTCGCCAGAAAAAATTTACACCTTAATTGCACGAAAGGTCTTATAATTGACAGAAATGGGGCAAAATGTCTTAAAATGTCCAAACTAATAGGGCGAACGTCTTAAAATCTCAAAAGCTATGGGGCTAAACATGAGGGAGAAAGGGGTCCAGAAAAAAAATTCCTTCAAGTCGATATCTCCCCTTAATCAATACATTTACAAACTCCCCATTATACAAACAGTGCAAAGATCCTGCACACCCTGCGCACTGCATGTGACAAACTCGTGGGGGTATGTAATAGTGGATGTGAGGAAACATGGTTGTCATTCTGTGTTAAGGGAGCCCACCTCGCTTTTGTTCTCTTGCTCTCCCTCTCTCTTTGGCTTGTATCCATTCGGCCCCATTCAGCCTACTGTTTTAAGACGTTTACTCCCATCCAGGTGTCAATGTTTTCCTGGCGAGCAGTAGCGAGCCAGCATATACTGTATATATTTTTGTTTTGACAGCAAGCTAAATTTGTACATTTTTCGATAGAAAAATGTTTCCGGCGAAGCCGGATTTCTCCACACAATGTTGGCTCGCTATCGCTCGCCAGGAAGAAATTGACACCTGGATGGGGATAAATGTCTCAAAACAGTTGGCTAAATGGTGCCGAATGGATACAGGGCAGAACAAGAGAGAAAGACAAAAAGCAGGTGACCCCCCTTAACCACAAGTTAATATTATCTCTTAGGCTACCAAGTGAAGGTACTAACCAAGTTTCGCCCAAATCCATTATACATTTTGTATTCGAGATATTGTTCAAACTCAGCCAGAGACACTTACAGTACAGACAAGTTCACAGAATACATAATAGATAGAATATAGTTAGAGAAGAAGGAAACAAAAGAAGAAGACCAAAAAAGTAGGTCCGGGCAAGAAGTTTGGGCTAGACAGGGCGGGGCTAGTATTAGTGTGGTGATGAGGGATTGAACCAGGTTGAATGTCATGATTAGAGGGGATCATGACAACACCTGAGAGACCATTTTTTTTTTCTTTTTTTGTATGTATATATTATTTACCAAAGGCATAATACCAAGGTGGTTTATGAATGGATATACTGTATATATAATTGTGTGTCTGCGTTTTTTTATTATCTCAGTCGGGCTCGAACCACCGACAGTCTGATTGTCCTGATTTCCCTTCATAAATTAAGTTGGAAAAAGTTAGGTATCCCCTTTATAACGCCGTGGTAGAGTTGGTAAAAGCAGGGGCAATCGTCCTGACTGTCGGTGGTTTGAGCCCGACTGAGAGTATAAAGACATTTAGTAGCTCACATGTATTTGTGAAATATACATAATATTAAGGACTCTCATGCTTGGTTGGGTTAAAATTACATTAAGGGGGGTGACCTGCTTTTGCTCTCTCCTTTTCGCCGATTCAGATTGATAATTCAGATGTTCTAAGCAATATCACCGTTACAGAGAGAGAAGTATTGAATTGTTTAGATAAACTCAAGGTAAATAAAACGCCTGGACCTGATACAATCTCGCCTAGAGTTCTAAAGGAAGCTAAGGATGAGCTCTCCAAACCACTGACATAACTATTCAATAAATCCTTGCAGTCTGGAACTATGCCCGATCAGTGGAAGCTAGCCAACGTAACACCGATATTCAAAAAAGGCAGCAAATCCCTACCCAGTAACTATCGTCCAATTAGCTTAACCTCAGTTGTATGTAAAATGCTAGAAACGGTCATACGAGACCGACTCGTAAATCACTTAGAGGAAAATAACATACTTAAAGATACTCAACACGGCTTTCGTAAAAAACGTTCCTGTTTAACAAACCTCTTAGACTTCTTCCACGATATCCTCAACCTCTACGATGAGAGTAAAGCTGTAGATATTATATACCTTGATTTTCAAAAGGCCTTTGACAAAGTTCCCCACAAACGTTTACTGCTAAAACTAAAAGCGCATGGAATACAAGACGGTGTGTTGAAATGGATAGAAAATTGGCTCAGCGACAGAAAGCAAAGAGTAGTCATAAACGGTAAGGCATCTAAATGGACCAATGTAAGTAGCGGGGTACCCCAGGGATCGGTACTAGGACCAATTCTCTTTCTAATTTACATCAACGACATAGATGAGGGTCTCACCTGTACAATCTCAAAATTTGCTGACGATACAAAAATTGCAAATAGCGTACTCTCAAAAGAACAAGTTGACGATATGCAACACAATCTAGATAAATTGTCATGTTGGGCCCAAATTTGGCAAATGAGTTTCAATGCGGATAAATGTAAAGTACTACATATCGGATACCTAAATGAGAAAGCAAACTATTCGATGAATGGCACTCAGCTTAAGAATGTAAACAGAGAAACCGATCTGGGAGTAACAATATCGAGTAACCTAAAACCGAGTCAACAATGTTCAGAAGTTGTTAAGAAGGCAAACAAAATAATTGGCTTTATAGGCAGGTCATTTGAGCATAAATCCAAAGAAGTTATCCTAACCCTTTACAATTCCTTAGTCCGCCCTCTTCTGGAATACTGCGTTCAATCCTGGTGCCCTTATTACCAAAAATATATAAACAAGCTAGAACGAGTTCAACGTAGAGTTACCAAAATGATACCTAGCCTAAAGAACAAACCATACGAAGAGCGTCTTAGAGAATTAAATCTATTTCCTTTAACCCAGCGCAGATTAAGAGGTGACTTAATTCAAGTGTTCAAAATCATCAAAGGCATCGACAATATGAACTGTAGTAAGTACTTCACTATCGACCAATCTAATTACACGCGGGGAAACGGTTGCAAAATTATTGGTAAATCTTTTAACTCACACGAATCTAAGAATTTCTTCTTCAATCGAGTTGTCAACTTGTGGAATGGGCTTCCCCGAAACGTTATAGACTGCATCACCGTTGATTCATTTAAACTCCGCCTAGACAAATATCTCGCATCAAACCCGCGACTGACTGCGTTTGTAAATGAATAACTTTATTTTATCCCCCCCTCAGTTACTAACCCATCTGTCCCCTACTAACTTCCTAATCCTGCCACGGACATTAGTTCCAGGGCAGTAATTCCCTTTCCAATGTTCCCTTACCCACTCTAAACCACTGTTTGGACACTTGATCCTCAGTGTTTTGGAGGACAAGCAACCTAGAAGGGTCACTAGATCTGTTGTTGCTTGATTTCCTTTGTACTCCCTTTCTCGGGCTTGTATCTATTCGGCCCCATTCAGCCTACTGTTTAAGACGTTTACCCCCATCCAGGTGTCAATAATTTCCTGGCGAGCGGTAGCGAGCCAGCATATATATATATATATAGTGTTGTTGTTGTTGTTGTTGTTGTTCCCCAAGCTGCCTGGCCGAACAGCCCCAAGGCCCCGAGTAAGGCCAAGGCCATAAACGAGCGCCCCCACAGAACCCTCCCTGCCGACCACAATAAAGCCTGGGTGACCGAAGCCACTCCATGGCGGGGAGCTGAGAGGGTGCGTAAACGCCCGGGAAACCAAAAGCCCCACCCAGGGCCCTGTGCCCCTCAGCAATTATGAAGAGAAAGTTGAGGGGCAAAGGAATAATGTGACGCTTTAGCTTCCAATCTTGGTAGATTGGGAGGTCAATCCACGGAAGAGACGCCGTCACTTGAGATTTAGAAAATATATAAGTAAAAGGAACAGTCAGAGTAAGCTATGGGTATGGCAGAGATCGCTCAGGTCTCACTCTGATAGACCAGCCCATCGCCAATATATATATAGTGTTTTGACAGCTAGCTAAATTTGTACATTTTTCGATAGAAAAATGTCTCCGGCGAAGCCGGATTTCTCCATACAATGCAGGCTCGCTATCGCTCGCCAGGAAGAAGTCGACACCTTAATGGGGATAAACGTCTTAAAACAGTTGGCTGAATGGGGCCGAATGGATAGAAGCCAGAGAAAGAGAGAAAAGGAGAAAAAGATAACAAAAGCAGGTGACCCCCTTAAATTAATTTCTGCCCGAGTTGCGTGTGGGGCTTGTAGAAACCCTGTATGGTATCCTGGAATAGGGATCCTACAACTTGCGGATGAATTGAAATACGTTCTCCAAGTATAAATAGGAAAAGGTTAAGTGTCCTTTATCAGGCCGTGGTAGAGTTGGTTAAAGCATGGGTAATCGTCCTGACTGTCTATGGTTCGAACCCGGCTGAGAGTATAAACGCACGTGTATACTTAAGATGTATACAGTATGGTATATATACTGTATATACAGTATATATATATTATATATATATATATATATATATATATATATATATATATATATATATATATATATATATGAGAGAGCATAGAGAAAGAAAGAGATGGATGTATATGGTTGGGGTTGAAATAGATGGAGTGTAGCTAAGTGGTGTTCACCTAAATGGGGGTAGAGGTGATCTGGTGCGCCAATATGGGATAGAGTTAAGTAGTGTGCACCATAACGGGCTAGAAGCGAAGTGTACGCCATAATGGGCTACAGATAATTTAAGGTGCACTAGGCCACAATAGGATAGAGGTGATGGGTGAGGTTTAAGGGGAGGTATTTAGTTTGTTCCCTACTTTTTCATCAAGCTTAAAATTACAGCCCCTATAAACCCCCTTTCAAGATAATTTTTTACATTTTTCGGTAGAAAAATTTCCCGGCCAAAGGCCGGTTCCTCTTAAATTACAGGCTCGCTATCGCTCGCCAGGAAAACATACACTTAAATGGGACGAAAGGTCTTAAAAGTGACATAAATGGGGTGAAAGTTCTTAAAATCGCCAAACTAATGGGGCGAACTTCTTAAAATCTCAAAAGCAATGGGGCTAAACATGAGGGACAAAGGGGTCTACAAAAAAATCCTTCTAGTCGATATCTCCCCTAAGAGTCGATTAGAAAGTTTTTTTTTTTTTTTTTTTTTTTTTCAATTAAGGTGTTTGGCGTCGTACAGTTGGCCAAATATGTAATGTCGCGGTACCAAGTATATTTCGATCAATAATGAGTATCAGCGCTTTCTGAGGTTTAAATCATCGTTCAGAGTGAGATATACAACCATGTTCCTATCTTTACACACCCTATTCAAAATCTGACAGACATTCATACAGCATACAGCGAGCAAAGCGTAATTAATGACAGCGGCGACACGACTTATTTGGCCAACTGTACAGATAAGTTAATCAGCTATGAGTAAGATATATGGAAATAATACAAAAAGTAGTTCCATTAAGGGGAGATCTCCACTTGAGGGATTTTTTTCTTGACCCCTTTCTCCCTCATGTTTAGCCCCATTGCTTTTGATATTATAAAACGTTTGCCCCATTAGTTTAGCGATGTTAAGAACTTTCACCCCATATTAAGACTTTTCGTGCAATTCAGGTGTCGATTTTATCCTGGCGAGCGATAGCGAGCCTGTAATTTAAGAGGAACCGGCCTTCGGCCGGGACATTTTTCTACCGAAAAATGTTTGGTGATGGGCTGGTCTATCAGAGTGAGACCTGAGCGATCTCTGCCATACCCATAGCTTACTCTGACTGTTCCTTTTACTTATATATTTTCTAGATCTCAAGTGACGACATCTCTTCCGTGGATTGACCTCCCAATCTACCAAGATTGGAAGCCAAAGTGTCACATTTTTCCTTTGCCCCTCAACTTTCTCTTCATAATTGCTGAGGGGCACAGGGCCCTGGGTGGGGCTTTGGTTTCCCGGGCGTTTCCGCACCCTCCTCAGCTCCCCGTCATGGAGTGGCTTCGGTCACCCAGGCTTTATTGTGGTTGGCAGGGAGGGTTCTGTGGGGGCGCTCTGTTATGGCGTTGGCCTTGCTCGGGGCCTTGGGGCTGTTCGGCCAGGCAGCTTGGGGAACGACAACAACAACAACCGAAAAATGTACAAATTTATCTTGAAAGGGACTCAAGGGGGTGTAATTTTAAGCTTGATGGAGGTCTATGGAACAAACTAAATACCTCCCCTTAATATCCTAGTGGGTTGAACAATAGAACAGCCCATGGCTTCGTTTGTATTAAATAATTTACATTATTTGGCTTATGCAAAGTTGATAAACATAAATGGAGATGTACTTCAAGGGGAGATTTCCACTTGAGGGACTTTTTTTCTTGACCCCTTTCTCCCTCATGTCTAGCCCTATTGCTTTTGAGATTTTAAGACGTTTGCCCCATTAGTTTGGTGATTTTAAGAATGTCCGCCCTCATTCTGTCAATTTTAAGACCTTTCGTGCCATTTCGGTGTCGATTTTATCCTGGCGAGCGATAGCGAGCCTGTAATTTAAGAGTTACCGGCCTTCGGCCGGGAAATTTTTCTACCGAAAAATTTACAAATTTATCTTGAAAGGGGGTCAAGAGGGTGACATTTTAAGATTGCTCGAGTAGGAAACAAACTAAAAACCTCCCCTTAATTATTGCAATGTCCTGTACTCAAACTGCGAAACGGTTGTCTATCCCATATCAAACGAATGATAATCAGTTGAATATTGATATACCTTAGGAAAGAGTTCATGTTGCCACTCATTTTATTTCAAGAATTGACCACTTGCGAGTTTCGTTCTATAAGGAAGTTGGAGCTGTAGACATCGATAATTAACAGAAGCATCACCTAAATTGCGGTTGTAGTGCTTATAATAAACACATAAAACCCAATTCAACGTAATTTTTATCCATTAGAAACTTACATTATTATTGTATTTCTCTTTAATATCGATGTTTACGGCTCCAACTTCCTTATAACCTGAAACTCGCAAGTGGTCAATTAACATTAAGGGGAGATTTCCACCTGGAGGATTTTTTTCTGAACCTCTTTCTCCCGCATGTTTAGCCCCATTGCTTGTGAGATTTAAAGACGCTTGCCCCATTAGTTTGGCGATTTTAAGAACCCTCGCCCCATTTCTGTCAATTTTAAGACCATTCGTGCCATTTAGGTGTCGATTTTTTCCTGGCGAGCGATAGCGAGCCTGTAATTTAAGGGGAACCGAAAAATGTACTATGTTCATTTGTACTAACTATGTTCTAAACTAGTAACTATGTACTAAAAATGTTCTACCGAAAAATGTACAAATTTATCTTGAAAGGGGGAGTAATTTTAAGCTTGATGGAAGTCTAGGGAATCAACTAAAAATCTCCCCTTAACCGACTGAAGAATTATGTAGTTATAGTATATTTAGTTGCTGCAGCAAGGCAATAATGGTTAGGTAGGGTTAGGAATATGGCCGATAGCACGGTTAAGGGGGGGGGGGGGGGGGGGTGACCTGCTTTGTTCTCTCCTTTTTCTCTCTTTCTCTGGTTTGTATCCATTCGGCCCCATTCAGCCTACTGTTTTAAGACGTTTACCCCCATCCAGGTGTCAATATTTTCCTGGCGAGCGGTAGCGAGCCAGCATTTATATATTTGTGTTTTACAGCATGCTAAATTTGTAAATTTTTCGATAGAAAAATTTCTCCGGCGAAGCCGGATTTCTCCATACAATGCTGGCTCGCTTTCGCTCGCCAGAAAAAAAGTCGACACCTGGATGGGGATAAACGTCTTAAAACAGTTAGCTGAATGGGGCCAAATGGATACAAGTCAGATAAAGAGAGAAAAGGCAGGCTATTATAATGGTACACTAAATATAAAAAGAGATAAGGGAGTGTCACGTATAACATTTATGGGCACCTGACAGTATTTATGGGCACCTGACAGTATTTATGGGCACCTGACAGTATGTATGGGCACCTGACAGTATTTATGGGCACCTGACAGTATTTATGGGCACCTGACAGTATTTATGGGCACCTGACAGTATTCATGGGCACCTTACAGTATTTATGGGCACCTGACAGTATTTATGGGCACCTTACAGTATTCATGGGCACCTTACAGTATTTATGGGCACCTTACAGTATTTATGGGCACCTGACAGTATTTATGGGCACCTTACAGTATTCATGGGCACCTTACAGTATTTATGGGCACCTGACAGTATTTATGGGCACCTGACAGTATTTATGGGTACCTGACAGTATTTATGGGCACCTGACAGTATTCATGGGCACCTGACAGTATTTATGGGCACCTTACAGTATTTATGGGCACCTTACAGTATTTATGGGCACCTTACAGTATTCATGGGCACCTTACAGTATTTATGGGCACCTTACAGTATTTATGGGCACCTTACAGTATTTATGGGCACCTTACAGTATTTATGGGCACCTTACAGTATTTATGGGCACCTTACAGTATTCATGGGCACCTTACAGTATTCATGGGCACCTTACAGTATTTATGGGCACCTTACAGTATTTATGGGCACCTGACAGTATTTATGGGCACCTTACAGTATTTATGGGCACCTTACAGTATTTTTATAATATGCAATTTTTACCGTCAGGCTTGGTTGGCTGTTTGGCGTACAGTAATTTGCCTTTTATGAAATAATAAATATAATCGTATTTACATTGCATATAAAATATTCATTAAGGGGAGATATCCACTTGAGGGATTTTTTTATTTACCCCTTTCTTCCTCATGTTTAGCCCCATTGCTTTTTATATTTTAAGACGTTCGCCCCATTAGTTTGGCGATTTTAGGAACTTTCGCCCCATTTATGTCACTTTTAAGACCTTTCGTGCCATATACGTGTCGATTTTTTCCTGGCGAGCGACAGCGAGCCTGTAATTTAAGAGGAAGCGGCCTTCGGCCGGGACATTTTTCTACCGAAAAATGTACAAATTTATCTTGAAAGGGGGTCAAGGGGGTGTAATTTCAAGCTTGATGGAAATCTAGGAAACACACTAAAAACCTCCCCTTAATCAGATTCCAAAGATGTACTGGCTATAATGGAACATAAGAGGGGTCCAGGAAATACACTAAATGACCGTACAATAAAGACCAGAAGTTCTTGGTTAGTTACAGCTTGTGGGGGAGATTTCCACTTGAGGGATTTTTTTCTGGACCCCTTTTTCCCTCATGTTTAGTCCCATTGCTTTTGAGATTTTAAGACGTTCGCCCTAAGTAGTTTGGACATTTAAGACATTTTGCCCCATTTCTGTCAATTTTAAGACCTTTCGTGCCATTAAGGTGTCGATTTTTTCCTGGCGAGCGATAGCGAGCCTGTAATTTAAGAGCAACCGGCCTCCGGCCTGGACATTTTTCTACCGAAAAATGTACAAATTTATCTTGAAAGGGGATCTAGGGGGTGTAATTTTAAGCTTGATGAAAACGTAGGGAACAAACTAAATACCTCCCCTTAAACAGTTTAGACTTTGTTTTGGGCCCCAGTGACTTAGTCCGTGTGTTCTATATAGCAACATTGGCCTCGCAGGTGAGCGTTGGCTACTGTACTCCGACTTGAGGGGATAACAAGTAATAAAGTGAACCTCTTATATTATTACTGGAGGGGATAACAAGTAATAAAGTGAACCTCTTATATTATTACTTGAGGGGATAACAAGTAATAAAGTGAACCTCTTATATTATTACTTGAGGGGATAACAAGTAATAAAGTGAACCTCTTATATTATTCATTAGGATTCTTGCTGAAACTGTATTATATATATATATATATATATATATTTTTTTTTTTTTTTTTTTTTTTTTTTCTATATTCCAACTTACTTCCTCTCGGGCATAGGCTGAGAGCCTTAACATTCACCGCTTTACAATGAACAGTGAAGCCCGTGAGGTCTTGTTCCAGTCTAGGGAGTGAGACATGAAGCACGTAGAGTACAACGAGCACCTGCCATCTTGCCTTCACATGAGGCACGGTGCTCACTCATGGCCCGAAATGACCCCATCTCTGAAGCCACCTCGTTCCCGTGCTTCACTGTCTCATCCCCTACACTCGGGCTCTCACACTTACACACACACATATATATTTGTAAATACGTACAATATATAAATAGTGGTTTTGTAATTGATAATATAAAACCATTTTATATACTGTAGTCCCGATGTGTATAGGCTAGCAATAAAAGCATAATGGTTTAATTAAGGGGAGATCTCCACTTGAGGGATTTTTTTCTTGACCCCTTTCTCCCTCATGTCTAGCCCCATTGCTGTTGATATTATAAAACGTTTGCCCCATTAGTTTAGCGATTTTAAGAACTTTCACCCCATATTAAGACCTTTCGTGCCATTCAGGTGTCGATTTTATCCTGGCGAGCGATAGCGAGCCTGTAATTTTCTACCGAAAAATGTACAAATTTATCTTGAAAGGGACTCAAGGGGGTGTAATTTTAAGCTTGATGGAGGTCTAGGGAACAACCTAAATACCTCCCCTTAATGTTACTAGTAATTGTGTCGCGACATTTTTTCGAAATATGATATTAATATTGGCTAGGCTAAATTCAACATAGTTGGAAATGTTGAATAATATAAGGAAAAGGTTGAATAGACCAAGGCTCACATTCCCAAAACTAATTAAGGTCCCTTGAATCCTGAATCCTACTCTTACTAGAATGACTGGGGCTATAATGCATATCACTGTCTAGTTTAAGGGGGGTGACCTGTTTTTTTTTTATCGCCTTTTCTCACTTTCTCTGGCTTGTATCCATTTGGCCCCATTCAGCCTAGTGTTTTAAGACGTTTAATCCTATCCAGGTGTCGATTTCTTCCTGGCGAGCGATAGCGAGCCAGCATTGTATGGAGAGATCCGGCTTCGCCGGAGATATTTTTCTATCGAAAAATGTACAAATTTACCCTGCTGTAAAAAAATATTTAAAACAAATATACTTGCTCGCTACCGCTCGCCAGGAAAAAAATCGACACCTATATGGGGGTAAACGTCTTAAAACAGTAGGCTGAATGGGGCTGATTAGATACAAGCCAGAGAAAGAAAGAACATGATAGAACAAAAGCAGGTCATCCCCTTTAACTGTCCAGTAATATGTGCATCACTCTAGTTGTAAAGCACACCATTAATGTCCATACCTGCTTAACCCTGTGAGTTCCAGCGACGTGTTACATTGTATTCTAGCTATATTTAGACGATATTATGCAGCTTAGGAAGGATCTGTGGCAGTTAAAAGGATTGGTTGAGATAGTTTGAAGTCTTATTATTGCTAGAGGTCCTTCCTAAGCTGAATAAAATTGTCTAATAGTTGCTGAAATATACACAAAAAGACGTCGCTGGTACTGTAAGGGTTAAGAACCTTGAGGACCTTACTAGAATATATATATATATATATATATATATATATATATATATATATATTATATACTGTATGCAATTAATATTCTATTAATGCCTGAATAAGCAATACAATGACTTCCATGAAAGATGATGTGCTGAATGTGCACAGCTGCGGGACTAGTAGCTAACCAATAGTATTAAATATCATTAGGTTACATTATTCGCTAACACATAGATGAGTAATGTAGCTAGAAAATATTTCGATTACCAAATTAAAATGTAAGGCAAACTAAATGTAGTGTGTATAACGTTAATTTAATTGTTTTTGTAACAACGCCGTCATTAGAGAAAGACAAATTTTAATATTTAATTGAGCAAAATTTCAGAACTATTAATGATTTAGTAGTCGATGCGAATAGAGAATGTAATGGCGATATTTAGTAAAAACAGTACAACATAAACCACCTACCCCCCCCCCGTCATTCCCAACCTTCCTATCCTTCCATCGAATGCTGCCCAGAAAAGTTGATTATGAATGAGCATGCAAATGAAAGAGAGGTGGGTGCGGCGAGACAGGGCGAGATAACACGGTCTGGGAGTATGATGAAATATTGTACACTGTCATGGGGTGAAGAGGGCGCCGGTTGTAAGGCAAGGGCGGGAAGGAGGAGAGGGGGTGGGTTGGGGACCTGTGGGAGGGTTGTCAGAGTGAAATATTGAAATATTGTATACCGGTATAAATTATATATATATATATATATATATATATATATATATATATATATATATATATATATATATATATATATATATTGCACTTTCGAATTTTATATTCCTAGCGAGCATTCAAAATACATAAATCATACCGGTATATTTGTGATTACTTCCCCATATATATTTCTAAATAATTTTACCCTTACCTAGGGTGGAACCAAGGACAGTCAAGACGAGCGTCCATGTTTTAACCCATTCCACCACGGCGTGATAAATGATAATTAACCATTTCCTATTTATATAATCTTTATCACGCCGTGGTGGAGTAAGTTAAAGCATGGACTCTCGTCCGGACTGTCCGTGGTTCGATCCTGAGAGGGTAAAAACATTTATTCAGGATCAAAGATTAAGTTTTAAATTAACTATGTTATCTATGACACATGAACACATTGTATATATAATGTGTTTAAGTGTCATAGATAACAAAGTTCATTAAAAACTTAATCTTTGATCAGTTATCCGAATCGTACGATTAAATAATATCATGAAACTAAAGTAACCATACAGAAGTAGTGTATAGTGTGGCATTAACCTTTGTATTACAAGAGGACGTTCTTTCACTTTATTCTGTCTAACATTATACGATTTTACCTTTGCTTTGAAAGACCCTCTAGGAATCTAGGAATCCTGGTTAACACACAATTTCTTCCTGCGTTAAATCAAATGGTCCAATATTGGCCAGAATAACAGAAATCCATATAATCCTGTTGAGTTAGTGGAAAATGTGCATATTTTATTTAATTGGACTAATACTATTTCTACACATAATATTACATGAGCTTTCACAATAATATATGTATGTTATAAATTGTTTTGGGCTCAAACCTCATCTTGTTGACGTATGAATGGATGATTCAAACTTGCTAACAATGATGCACAGAATAGCAGACACTTCAACCTGTATTTGTTTATCCATTGATGATAGTTGTTGTGAGAGTGAAGGGTTGGCAGGAAGGAGCCTCTGGCAATATCAGTTTGTTTTGGTTAAGAGTGTTTGGTGGTTTGTTTGTCCTGCACCAAGCAAGAGATAAAGGTTGGCCAACATAGGATGGAGCAACACTGGGGGGGAATACAAACACAAAACTTTATATAGGAATTAATCGAGTTACTATTGAATGAAAGTATAAATATAACAAAGTTGATTACATTTAAGTTAGATACCATTGAAATAAGGACGACTAAGCAAATGCATTGCCGTTATAATGAGACATGATTATATATATAGGGGAGGTGTGGTGGAGTGGTCTTGCCACTGGCCTGGTAATCCAAAGGTCCCGGGTTCAAATCCCGATGTATCAATGGGAAGATATTATTGGGATGGAATTTGTGCTGTACCTGGTATCAGTACATTACGACAAGCCCACCGAAACGTCAATAAAATACCCTCATTGTTCCCTGATTAAATAGCACTGTATGAATATTCCCATATTCAAAATATGCTATAGGGGTGCAATGCCTGGTGAGTTATCTGCTCAACAGGTGGCGTTGTGTGTGTAAGTGTGAGAGTCCGAGTGTAGGTGGTGAGACAGTGAAGCACGGGAACGAGGTGGCTTCAGAGATGGGGTCGTTTCGGGCCATGAGTGAGCACCGTGCCTTATGTGAAGGCAAGATGGCAGGTGCTCGTTGTACTCTACGTGCTTCACATGTCTCACTCCCTAGACTGGAACAAGACCTCACGGGCTTCACTGTTCATTGTAAAGCGGTGAATGTTAAGGCTCTCAGCCTATGCCCGAGAGGAAGTAAGTTGGAATATAGAAAAAAAAAAAAAAAAAAAAAAAAAAAATATAATACGATTAAACAAAATACATTTATATTTTAATGGGGCAAGATTTAATGAAATATTGTTGAACAAAGGTTATTGAAGTTAAATTGAATGCGAATAAATAATATTGGTTTGGCAAACATGTGTATTATAATTATTATTGTTATAGAGTGAAGTCAAATAGATAAGGCTAAGCATACGGTAGACTGTTGAAGGATAATTGAGTAGCATTTTTATAAATATAATGAAGCTAAAATTACTTATGTAAAGTGAAATAGAATTGAATCAAATATGGCTTGATAAAATTAAAAAACTCTAAATGAGAGTGAATTCGGTAAGATACAAGCACTAAAACTTACGAAAATCACACTGTTTATACGATTTAGTGCAATGTTATGTAGAGGACATTAAATGGGGTTGGTTAAAGTTTAAATGAATATAAAAGGTCTGCAACTAGATAGGGTAGCTCTGATTACAACTGAGTGAATAAGTGAAATGGGCTGGGGGTTAGATAAACGAGATCAATGGTATTAAGATGAATGGTAGATTATTAGGCAAAATGGAATATAGAGAGCTGAAACTTTATGAACTTTAACGACGTTTAGTATATATATATATACTGTATATATATATATATATATATATATATATATATATATATATATATATATATATATATATATATATATATATATATATATATATATATATATATATATATATACAGTATGTATATATATACCGGGTATATATATATATATATATATATATATATATATATATATATATATATATATATATATATATACCGGTATATATACAGTATATATATATATATACCAAGAAACTTAAATAAGTTTGTAATAGACCCTTATACAGTATAGTTTATTCAAGTGGTTAAGAATACACAAATACAATAAAATTAGGTAAAACTGAGCAGACTTTCAAAGAATATAAAGATGTTGAAACTAGAAAGGTTTGAACCGAGTGAGACTGAATGGGATATAACAGAGAAGTCAAATGTGGGATTGGCTGGGATTGAGTTACACAAGATTAAGGGCCAGAGGTGATATTGAGATAAATGGATTACTGCTGACTGGTTAAAGGGGGTGACCTGCTTTTTGTGTGATCTCCTTTTCTATCTTGGTCTGGCTGGTATCCATTCGGTCCCATTCAGCCTACTTTTTTAAGACTTTTATCCCCATCCAGTTGTCGATTTCTTCCTGGCGAGCGATAGCTAGCCAGCATTGTATGGAGAAAGCCTGCTTCGCCGGAGAAATTTTTCTATCAAAATGTTTACAAATGTAGCCTGTCAAAAAAATAAAATAAAAATATGCTAGCTTGCTACCGCTCGCAATGAAAAAATCGACACCTGGATGGGGATAAACGTCTTAAAACAGTAGGTTGAATGGGGCCGAATGAATACAACCCAGAGAGAGGGAGAGAAAGTAAAAAAATAACGAAATGGGTCCCTGAAGCGGGGAGGGTCAACTACAGTAATAGAGGAAGAAAACAGTGGTTGACCTACATATCTTTGCCATAAATTTAACCATTGCAGCGCTGGTACTAAATGAAAGTAGTCACCATTTTCCATAATAATCCTTGTACCTGTTTTTTAGCATCCATTGATTTTAAAAAGGGGAGATTTGTCACTCGAGGGATATTTTCTGGACCCCTTTCTCCCTCATGCTTAGCCCCATTGCCTTTGAGATTTTAACACGTTCGCCCCATAAGTTTGGCTATTTTAAGAACTTTCGCCGCATTTCTGTCAATTTTAAGATCTTTCAGGCCATTTAGGTATCATTTTGCTCATGGCGAGCGATGGCAATTTAAGAGGAGCCAGCCTTTTTCTATAAAAAAAATGTACAAATTTATTTTGAAAGGGGGTCTAGGGGTAATTTTAAGCTAGATGGGGGTCTAGTATAGGGAGGAAACTATACAAAATGTAATAAAATGTAATAATTAATAAGCAAATCAATAAATGAGAGTTTTGAAGTCAGTTGTGGTGATGTTTTGTGCAGGAGTGTGTGGAGTCACGTGGCTGAGCACGTGATCAAGTGTCACGAGTCCTGCTACCACCACAAGTGACCAAGGACATAGGCTGGCTAAACCACAATACATTCATCACATCACAATAGGGGAATTGTAATACCAGATGTCAACCCCCCCCCCCCTTATCTCTCTCTCTCTCTCTCTCTCTCTCTCTCTCTCTCTCTCTCTCTCTCTCTCTCTCTCTCTCTCTCTCTCTCTCTCTCTCTCTCTCTCTCTCTCTCTCTCTCTCTCTCTCTCTCTCTCTCTCTCTCTCTCTCTCTCTCTCTCTCTCTCTCTCTCTCTCTCTCTCTCTCTCTCTCATTTATATATCATAAAACAATGACAGGGGAGGTGTGGTGGAGTGGTCTTGCCACTGGCCTGGTAATCCAATGGTCCCGGGTTCGAGTCCCGATATATCAATGGGAAGATATTGTTGGGATGGAATTTGTGCTGTACCTAGTATCAGTGCATTACCACAAAGCACACCGAAACTCCAACAAAATACCCTCATTGTTCCCTGATTAAATAGCACTGTATGAATATTCCCATATTCAAAATATGCTACAGGGGGCAATGCCTAGTGAGTTTATTGCTCAATAGGTGGCGTTCTGAGAGTGAGGGTCTGAGTCTAGGTGGTGAGACAGTGAAGCACGAAGGCGTAAGAAGCTTCAGAGATGGGGCTGCTTCGAGCCGCGAGTTGAACTCTAATGCTTCACGTGTCTCACTCCCTAGACTGGAACAAGACCTCACGGGCTTCACCGTGTTGAGCAGTTGGATGTGCAGGCTCTCAGCCTATGCCCGAGAGGGAGTAGTTGGAATATAATTTTTTTTTGTTTTAAAGTAAAGTTGGAAGTGCAGGGAACTGTAACACGATAACTTATGAGAATGCCATTTGGTGGTTTATATGTAGGCCACCTCATTTTAGGGTCCTCAGTGAATAATCTCATTGATTGGACACAGCATCTATTTTCCTACGTCCATTATTCACCTGATACGGTTCTAGGGTGATTCATCCCTGGGTGATACACATACAAATACTGTATAGTACAGGTATACATTGGATGTAATGTAAACATAATGTTGTTGTTCTTATTCATTCATAGCCTAGACGTGTCCTTCACTTCCAAAAGAGGCACGACCAGAGAAGTCAACAAGGTTTTAAGGGGGGATGGTTCACTTTTTAGTTGATTTTTAAAGTTTCCTTCCTAGACCTCCATCAAACTTAAAAAGACATCCATTAGATCCCCCTTCTAGATTAATTTGTAAATTTTTTGGTAGAAAAATGTCCCGCGGTTCTTTCAGAATTACAGGCTCACTATCGTTCGCCAGGAAAAACTCGACACCTAAATAACACGAAAGGCCTTAATATTGACAAAGAAATACGGCGAAAGGTCTTAAAATCTACTAACTAACGGAGCAAACATCTTAAAATCTGAAAACGAATGGGGCTAAGCATAAGGGAGAAGGGGATCTAGAAAAAACGACCCATCTCCCCTTAAAAGATACTGGCTTTACCACCTAACTAGAACATTAAGATTCGGTAAGAGAAATATAGCAATCCAGTTTCCGAGACAACACAACATTCTATATGCGAAATTTAAGGGGAGATTTCCACTTGAAGTTTTTTTTTTCTTGGCTCATTTCTCCCTCGTGTCTCCATTGTCTTTGATATTTTAAGATGTTCGCCCCATTAGTTGGACGATTTTAAGAACTTTCGCCCCATTTCTGTCAATTTTAAGACATTTCATGCCATTAAGGTGTCGATATTTTCCTGGCGAGCGATAGCGAGCCTGTAATTTAAGAGGAACTGGCCTTCGGCCAGGACATTTTTCTACCGAAAAATGTACACATTTATCTTGAAAGGGGGTCTAGGGGGTGTTAATTTTAAGCTTGATGGAAGTCTAGGGAACAAACTAAAAACCTCCCCTTAAAAACAAATGTGTCGATTCGGATGGCCCCAAACAAATAAATGACTTGCATAGCTCCCATGGGCGTATGAAGGGAGGGAATCAATGAAGACAGGTTTCCACATTTGGCTTGAACTATTTAAATCTTTCTGTGTTTGTCTGCTTGTCAGTCGTTCAGTCTGTGAGAAGATTACGTGAAGGAGCTGTTAGTACAATTGCCTGCACAAATACCTGATGTACAACTATTATATATGATCGTTTTACTAACACTTATCGGCAGCTCTGGTCTGCCAGTTTACAAGTTAAATATTTATAAGAATTTTTGTCACCTAAGATCTGTCTGCAGTCGAAATGTTGGGAATAGAAAAAAATACCACACACACACACACACACACACACGGTCATAGACAATTGAGGGTAAACACTTTCTTGTTATAGCCCTTTAACTGACTGACTAGATACACACACACACACACACACACACACACACACACATACACATACACAACACAAGGTCATAGAAAATTGAGGATAAAAGCTTTCACGTGATAACCCTTTAACTGACTTACTTATTGGCGTGGACCTGTTGGTGTCGGACCATTACAGAGGTATCTGTGTGTTGGTGGTGGTGTGTTGTTAAGATGGATGTCATGTGTTGTGGTGTTATCCTGGTGGTATGTGTGTCACGGGAGGGAGGGAAGGAGGGAGGGTAGTTGGTGGGTGTTGTGTGACTTGTGGTGGATTGTATTACTATCTCCCTTAGGTTAGTGTTTTGTCTTTCTTCTGGCAAGGGCTCGAGCACGTGTGTGTGTGTGTATGCATGTATGTGTGTGTATGTCTGTAAATCTAAAATGGCTTACTTTTAGAATGGGAAAGGGGGGGGGGGATTTTTGTTTAATGTATGTGTGCAGTAATATTATGTTATGATATGATCCTATCCTGATCTTTTCCTTCAAGGCCCCACTCCTCATGTTGTCCAAGAATAGCCCTCTGTGGGGCTCCTAAGGAACTGAACTGAATCTGCATCACGGACATTCGAGTAATATTACGACTCGAGACAGAGCCCGAACAGGGACAACACAACCCTGCAAAAAGCAAAACAAAAACTAAACACATTCCTACCCTGTCTAATTATCTACCGGTAACCCAAAAGTGGACCGATGTTCGGTCTTTCTTCCACTCAAGTAAAGTTTGGAATTCTCTACATAGCCTGTCTCTCCCACTCCCTATGACTTATTCTCTACATAGCCTGTCTCTCCCACTCCCTATGACTTATTCTCTACATAGCCTGTCTCCCACTCCCTATGACTTATCCTCTACATAGCCTGTCTCTCCCACTCCCTATGACTTATTCTCTACATAGCCTGTCTCTCCCACTCCCTATGACTTATTCTCTACATAGCCTGTCTCTCCCACTCCCTATGACTTATTCTCTACATAGCCTGTCTCTCCCACTCCCTATGACTTATTCTCTACATAGCCTGCCTCTCCCACTCCCTATGACTTATTCTCTACATAGCCTGTCTCTCCCACTCCCTAGACTTATTCTTACATAGCCTGTCTCTCCCACTCCCTATGACTTATTCCCTACATAGCCTGCCTCTCCCACTCCTATGACTTATTCTCTACATAGCCTGTCTCTCCCACTCCTATGACTATTCTCTACATAGCCTGCCTCTCCCACTCCCTATGACTATTCTACATAGCCTGTCTCTCCCACTCCCTATGACTTATTCTCTACATAACCTGCCTCTTAGCTACATAGCCTGTCTCTCCCACTCCCTATGACTTATTCTCTACATAGCCTGTCTCTCCCACTCCCTATGACTTATTCTCTACATAGCCTGTCTCTCCCACCCCTATGACTTTTCTCTACATAGCCTGCCTCTCCCACTCCCTATGACTTATTCTCTACATAGCCTGTCTCTCCCACTCTTCTCTACATAGCCTGCTCTCCCACTCCCTATGACTTATTCTCTACATAGCCTGTCTCTCCCACTCCCTATGACTTATTCTCTACATAGCCTGTCTCTCCCACTCCCTATGACTTATTCTCTACATAGCCTGTCTCTCCCACTCCCTATGACTTATTCTCTACATAGCCTGCTCTCCCACTCCCTATGACTTATTCTCTACATAGCCTGTCTCTCCCACTCCCTATGACTTATTCTCTACATAGCCTGTCTCTCCCACTCCCTATGACTTATTCTCTACATAGCCTGCCTCTCCCACTCCCTATGACTTATTCTCTACATAGCCTGTCTCTCCCACTCCCTATGACTTATTCTCTACATAGCCTGTCTCTCCCACTCCCTATGACTTATTCTCTACATAGCCTGCCTCTCCCACTCCCTATGACTTATTCTCTACATAGCCTGTCTCTCCCACTCCCTATGACTTATTCTCTACATAGCCTGCCTCTCCCACTCCCTATGACTTATTCTCTACATAGCCTGTCTCTCCCACTCCCTATGACTTATTCTCTACATAGCCTGTCTCTCCCACTCCCTATGACTTATTCTCTACATAGCCTGCCTCTCCCACTCCCTATGACTTATTCTCTACATAGCCTGTCTCTCCCACTCCCTATGACTTATTCTCTACATAGCCTGTCTCTCCCACTCCCTATGACTTATTCTCTACATAGCCTGCCTCTCCCACTCCCTATGACTTATTCTCTACATAGCCTGTCTCTCCCACTCCCTATGACTTATTCTCTACATAGCCTGCCTCTCCCACTCCCTATGACTTATTCTCTACATAGCCTGTCTCTCCCACTCCCTATGACTTATTCTCTACATAGCCTGTCTCTCCCACTCCCTATGACTTATTCTCTACATAGCCTGCCTCTCCCACTCCCTATGACTTATTCTCTACATAGCCTGTCTCTCCCACTCCCTATGACTTATTCTCTACATAGCCTGCCTCTCCCACTCCCTATGACTTATTCTCTACATAGCCTGTCTCTCCCACTCCCTATGACTTATTCTCTACATAGCCTGTCTCTCCCACTCCCTATGACTTATTCTCTACATAGCCTGCCTCTCCCACTCCCTATGACTTATTCTCTACATAGCCTGTCTCTCCCACTCCCTATGACTTATTCTCTACATAGCCTGCCTCTCCCACTCCCTATGACTTATTCTCTACATAGCCTGTCTCTCCCACTCCCTATGACTTATTCTCTACATAGCCTGCCTCTCCCACTCCCTATGACTTATTCTCTACATAGCCTGCCTCCCACTCCCTATGACTTATTCTCTACATAGCCTGTCTCTCCCACTCCCTATGACTTATTCTCTACATAGCCTGCCTCTCCCACTCCCTATGACTTATTCTCTACATAGCCTGTCTCTCCCACTCCCTATGACTTATTCTCTACATAGCCTGTCTCTCCCACTCCCTATGACTTATTCTCTACATAGCCTGTCTCTCCCACTCCCTATGACTTATTCTCTACATAGCCTGTCTCTCCCACTCCCTATGACTTATTCTCTACATAGCCTGCCTCTCCCACTCCCTATGACTTATTCTCTACATAGCCTGTCTCTCCCACTCCCAATGACTTATTCTTTACATAGCCTGTCTCTCCCACTCCCTATGACTTATTCTCTACATAGCCTGCCTCTCCCACTCCCTATGACTTATTCTCTACATAGCCTGTCTCTCCCACTCCCTATTACTTATTCTCTACATAGTCTGCCTCTCCCACTCCCTATGACTTATTCTTTACATAGCCTGTCTCTCCCACTCCCTATGACTTATTCTCTACATAGCCTGTCTCTCCCACTCCCTATGACTTATTCTTTACATAGCCTGTCTCTCCCACTCCCTATGACTTATTCTCTACATAGCCTGCCTCTCCCACTCCCTATGACTTATTCTCTACATAGCCTGTCTCTCCCACTCCCTATGACTTATTCTCTACATAGCCTGTCTCTCCCACTCCCTATGACTTATTCTCTACATAGCCTGTCTCTACCACTCCCTATGACTTATTCTTTACATAGCCTGTCTCTCCCACTCCCTATGACTTATTCTCTACATAGCCTGTCTCTCCCACTCCCTATGACTTATTCTTTACATAGCCTGTCTCTCCCACTCCCTATGACTTATTCTCTACATAGCCTGTCTCTCCCACTCCCTATGACTTATTCTCTACATAGCCTGTCTCTCCCACTCCCTATTTTTTATTTATTTTTGTTGTTTTCTATATTCCAACTTACTTCCTCTCGGGCATAGGCTGAGAGCCTTTTATGACTCATTTAGACTGCTATAATTTCTGTGTGTCATGGCATTTTGACTCCAATGTACACTTGGATACCATAGTCTCTAGCCCACTCATAAATATTCGTGGACTTCCCCTATTTCTAACTATGGAAGTATATCTCTATCAACCAACTTATCAATATAGTGTTCTATAAATCAACTACAAAACTATATATACTATTTATTGAAAACAAAGTTCTATCCCAAAATCAATCCAGATAGTTATAATTGCATAAAGACAAACACATGTGGTCCCCGATTCCGTATGAGTCGACTATGGCATCTGAGTGTACCTTGAATTTGTTTGTTATCGCCATTACAACCTGAAGGAGCACTAGCTAACAGTCTTACCATTTGTCTCCCTCTTCCACATAGAAAGCAATGTGTTCGCTTTCATGTATGTACTATATTAAGGGGAGATTTCCACTGGAGGGATTTTTTTCTTGACCACTTTCTCCCTCATGTTTAGCCCCATTGCTTTTGATATTATAAAACGTTTGCCCCATTAGTTTAGCGATTTTAAGAACTTTCACCCCATATGAAGACCTTTCGTGCAATTCAGGTGTCGATTTTATCCTGGCGAGCAATAGCGAGCCTGTAATTTAAGAAGAACCGGCCTTCGGCCGGGAAATTTTTCTACCGAAAAATGTACAAATTTATCTTGAAAGGGACTCCAGGGGATGTAATTTTAAGCTTGATGGAGATCTAGGGAACAAACTAAATACCTCCCCTTAAGTAATGATGTCATATATTTGGTTGCTTGTTTGTATAGGGTCAATCTCTTGTTTGTTTACATTTAGCAGTTATGAAAGGCGACACTATGACGTAATATCTATCTCTGAACACATTAGTACCGGCACGTTGTGTTATCTATTAAGGGAGGTCATCGGTTTTTTTTTTATCTTTTTCTCCTTTTCTCTCTTTCTCTGGCTTGTATCCATTCGGCCCCATTCAGCCAACTGTTTTAAGACGTTTATCCCCATCCAGTTGTCGATTTCTTCCTGGCGAGCGATAGCGAGCCAGCATTGTATGGAGAAATCCGGCTTCGCCGGAGAAATTTTTCTATCGAAAAATGTACAAATTTATCTTGCTGTCAAAACAAAAATATATATATGCTGGCTCGCTACCGCTCGCCAGGAAAATATTGACACCTGCATGGGGGTAAACGTCTTAACACAGTAGGCTGAATGGGGCAGAATGGATACAAGACAAAAAGAGAGGGAGAGAAAGATAAACACAAAAAGCGAGGTGGGCTCCCTCAATGTTTACTAAATGTTGTTGGGGGTAGAGATAATACTGGACCCTACCAACTAGTAGTTATTATCGTTTGTTTATACTCGTTAGTTGTGCAAAGCCAAGGGTTAGCTTACCGTATCTTATCGAATATGATTAGTATATTATTGTTTATGTTTGAAAACGATGTGTGAGATGCAGTGTACTTTGCCTGTTGGTAACACTTGCTACGTATTTAGCCCGTACTGTATTTATCTTCACCATGTGGGAGGGGGATGTATAAATATATATATATATTTTTTTTTTAACTAAAGTCTGTTTAATGAAAAAGGCCATATCGTATTTAGTTATTATATAATGTATCTATAATTTGTATTCAATTCGTTAAGCCTATTATTTGTGTTATATATATCGGTATATATATATACCGGTACAGTATTATACAGTATACCATTTTTATGTCAATGATTTTTGTTTTTGTTTTGTTTTACGATGACCTACAGTATATCTTTTAAGGCTATCAAGCTATCAGTTCTCATAGATACTTGATACAGACACCCAAAATGTGCTTATAATAAATTTAGAAAACCGTAAATAGCACTGAGAGGGTGGGGTTGTTTTTTCACAAAAGGACACAGCAAATGTGAAAACACTGTTCATAATAAGACGAGTTATTTTCTTAAGTCTTGACTTAATTTTATAACTAATATTTCTGACAAACTTACACTGATATTTCTTGTGATCAAATCTGTCTGTTCATAATATGTAGTGATGTGATGAACAAGATTAATTATGTCAGTCAGATTATACCAATTTATGCTTGCTTCTGACTACCACCACACTATAATTTGCACTTAGAAAATTTCAGTGATAAAGGATTAAGTAAAATATTCTATATCTTGATCAATCTTAGATGTTCCTCGAGTCAAATCTTCTGGCTGTAGAATTAATATATTGTAATAACCGTCATCTGCTTGAAGGAGTGAATGATGGGCTAAAGTACAAAGTATTGTTTTCACTCCTACTCTGTCTGTGTGTCTGTACAGTATATACAATATCTCGAGAACGAATGAATGGATATCGACGAGACTTGTTCATTCTCTTTATTTGAAACCCGAAAAGATTCCATTAACTTTTAGTAAGCATTCGATGACACCCACGTCCTCTGTTTCCCACTTCTTGGACCTCCCCAAATAAAATCCTAAGGAATTTATATTCAATATTCACGGTATTCGAGAAGCTAATTTTGGTTAGTCACAGAATTCCCAGACACATTTGAGAAATGGTTGACCCGAATGATGACCTCTATACTTTAATATGGCATTTTCTCTGATAATATTGGACAAAATATTGTGACTTTTGGTGCTTATAGTCCTCTCTTCAGTTTCGTAATCGATCATTTCAGTGTGTCTGGATAGGTGTGTTTGTGTCTTTTCACACATTATTTCTAGAATGAATGAATGGATTGCGACGAAACTTACTCAGTTGCTTAATTTGCTATCCGAGAGAACCCTAATAATTTTGATTAACATTGGCTTAATCATTAATCTCCCGTCCCCGCTTTCGTAAATGTGTTCTGAATAATACTCTTTTAATGTGTAGGGCCTACCAGTTTTGTTAGTCTGTGTGTAAAATTGACTATCAGTAGGCTACATACGTTTTACAGTGTATATCTTATAATGTATGATTTATAGTTACGTACTTTATTTTATAATATTATATATATATTTTATTTATTATTTATTTATGTTTGTGGTTAATCTAAAACAATTGTAATGGGAGGCCGAGCAAGGACGAATGGCGCCAGGCAAGGTTGTGGCCCTGTAGGCTGGGTCATGACACTGGGCAGGGTTCACTCACTATTTATTTACATAGTGTCACTGGGGACTGGGGGGGGCTGTGAGGCAACACTTGTGGTGGGGGGCGAGATAGGCTACGAGGAAGGACAGCCGACTCAACCAGTAGATCATTTTAAGTTTTCAGCCATTAAATATCTACCAATACTGTTAGACTAGGCCAGGCTACAGCTTAAGGGGAGATTTCCACTTGAGGGATTTTTTTCTTGACTCCTTTCTCCCTCATGTTTAGCCTCATTGTTTTTCTAATTTTAAGACGTTTGCCCCATTATTTTGACGATTTTAAGAACTTTCAACCCATTTCTGTCAATTTTAAGACCTTTCGTGCCATTTATGTGTCGATTTTATCCTGGCGAGCGATAGCGAGCCTGTAATTTAAGAGGAACCGGTCTTTGGCCGGGACATTTTTCTACCGAAAAATGTACACATTTATCTTGAAAGTAGGTCTAGGGGGTGTAATTTTAAGCTTGATGGAATTCTAGGGAACGAACTAAAAACCTCCCCTTAAACATGCCATTGGTTGAGATCTGCTGATTAAAATGGACTATTGGTTGAGTTGATACGAGGCAGCCGAGCAGCTCGATAGTTGAGTGGGTCCAAGGTCTATATACAAGTACGTACATAGATCTTGAGTGGGTCAGAATTGTATAGACTGCTAGTGGATTCTGCTAGGCAGGCCTTGTACTTGCTAAGCTAGTACGTAGGGTAACATAATGTAATGCTAACTATAACAATATCCACTTTGTTTAATTCCCTGTACCATGCCTCATGTAACCCTATTTAACCTTTAACCTTAATTACTTGTCGTTTCTTATCTCGCCATTTAATTACATAGTGTGACGGGGGTATGATATGAGGCAACACATTAAAGGGCCCAGATAGGGTGAGAATGTGTGAGGGAGGACAGTATAACAGCAGGCCTCACTGGAGACTGTCAAGGCCATATAACCAACCATACATACACCCACAGGAATATAACACAACAGTAGCACTGTTCACCCGAGGTTCATAGACTCCCATGCGAGAGGAGAAATCATTTGGAAGTGCACAGAGATTGCTGTGGCATACTACTCTGTAAGACAAATCAACCTGTCACTTTACATTAATTGCTATAACACACTGCCACACTAGCATACTATAACACACTGACACACTAGCATACTATAACACACTGCCACACTAGCATACTATAACACACTGCCACACTAGCATACTATAACACACTGACACACTAGCATACTATAACACACTGACACACTAGCATACTATAACACACTGCCACACTAGCATACTATAACACACTGACACACTAGCATACTATAACACACTGCCACACTAGCATACTATAACACACTGACACACTAGCATACTATAACACACTGACACACTAGCATACTATAACACACTGACACACTAGCATACTATAACACACTGACACACTAGTATACTATAACACACTGACACACTAGCATACTATAACACACTGACACACTAGCATACTATAACACACTGACACACTAGCATACTATAACACACTGACACACTAGCATACTATAACACACTGACACTAGCATACTATAACACACTGACACACTAGCATACTATAACACACTGACACACTAGCATACTATAACACACTGACACACTAGCATACTATAACACACTGACACACTAGCATACTATAACACACTGACACACTAGCATACTATAACACACTGACACACTAGCATACTATAACACTGACACACTAGCATACTATAACACACTGACACACTAGCATACTATAACACACTGACACACTAGCATACTATAACACACTGACACACTAGCATACTATAACACACTGACACACTAGCATACTATAACACACTGACACACTAGCATACTATAACACACTGACACACTAGCATACTATAACACACTGACACACTAGCATACTATAACACACTAGCATACTATAACACACTGACACACTAGCATACTATAACACACTGACACACTAGCATACTATAACACACTGACACACTAGCATACTATAACACACTGACACACTAGCATACTATAACATTATTAACATTAAGGGGGGTCACCTGTTTTGGTTCTGTCCTTTTCTATCTTTCTCTGGCTTGTATCCATTTGGCCCCATTCAGCCTACTGTTTTAAGACGTTTATCCCCATCCAGGTGTACATTTCTTACTGGTGAGCGGTAGCGAGCCAGCATATTTTTTATTTTTGTTAGACAGCAGGCTAAATTTGTACATTTTTCGATAGAAAAATGTCTCCGGCGGTTTCTTCATATAATGCTGGCTCGCTATCGCTCGCCAGGAAGAAATCGACACCTAGATGGGGATAAACGTCTTAAAATAGTTGGCTGAATGGGGCCGAATGGATACAAGCCAGAGAAATAGAGAAAAGGACAGAAATAAAAAAAAGCAGGTCACCCCCTTTAAGCCAGTGTGTTTTAAGATGCTCTACATAAAATACACATCCGGCTTATGTGCGCTAATAATTAATAGATACATTTCGAGGAATAATAAGTATATTACAATCATCTGTGTAATGTATTGGGTGTTTTGTTTTAACTAAGGCTATGAGCTTTCACCTCCGACGTCTTGTTTTATCTGACGTAACTCGCGCTAAAGGGGGCCATGATAGAAATACCTTCAGGTTACTTTGTCCAGACATTCTTCTTTCGTCCATGCTACCATGACAATTGTTTCACTTCTACGATGGACGATCTGCCACTACGACTTGTCCCTCTCAATTTACTTTATTGTATCTTTCTTGGCAATCTATCTTTATCCATTATTTGTACATGGTCGAACCACCGCAAAGTACTTCCCTATATTTTTACCAGTCCATATACAATGTTCACAACAGCTTGGGGAACAACAACAACAACAACAGCTGCCATTCTGAAAATACTCTTCTTCACTGCTCTTAGTTTGGAGAGATCATCATCACAAAATAATGAATACCTAATGTTACCTACATATCAGTTAGGAAGTTATACTGGTGATTATGGTGAGTGGCGAATATAATGCAGTGTCAACTTTGGTGTTATTTAGGTTAGAGTAATAGTTATGGATGTGCTGTAATATACTATACGATGGTTAGAGAGGGTGAGGGGAAGGACGCTAGCTTAGAACAAGGGGTGAACAGAGAGGCTCTGTTACAGACACTACACTCAACTCCACCACACCCCACCACGGTTAACACTACCACAGCACACTACCACATCACCACCACACTCACCTCTACACCACTCACTCACCACACTCATTACCAATACTACCACAATTTTTGTTGTTCTCACCAACCCACCAATTAACTTCCAAATAAAACTAATTAATGAAAATAATGCATACCTTCCACATTCTCTGACACTACCACTACTACCATACTCTCTCAAACCCGTCACTACTACCACCACTTGTTTTTGTTTTACCCTACCTTGTATATTGACACGTACTTTAATTGTATATAATTATTTGGTATTCTGGTTAACATTAGACAATATTAATCGGTTTGGGAAAATTGTCTGACAGGCATTGGTTTAAAGCTACCTTGAGTAACTCCTGTACAATACATCGATACCTTATTATCTTGTTAGCTGTTAATCTCACTATATGAACAAATGTTTCTACCCTCACCCAAGATCGAACCGCAGACAGTCAGGACCAGAGCCTTGTAGATGGATTCTATATTACGCTGGTTAGGACTAGAGTCCATGCTTCACCTCACTCCAGCAAGACGTAATATGATATATCTAACCATTTCCCATTAATATTTAGATGAAGAAATCACAGTTGGAGGAAATATTCCATTCCATACCAAGTCGTAGGAGAGTTAAATTAAATTAATTTAACCCGAGTTGCATGGGTCTAGTTGTAAAGATCCTTTATATGCGTAGCCTACTCTGGAAAATGGGTCATACGCTTTGCTATGGAATTGATAATTCCTTCAAGTAGAATTTCTCCATCTCCTAAATATAAATAGGAAATGGTTAGCTAGATTTTACTATACCGTGGTGGAGTTGGTTAAAGTATAGACTCTCGTTCTAACTGTCCGTGGTTCGACCTTGGGTGAGGGTTAAAAAACAATACCGTCAATCAATGTTTTTTATTATTTTCCCCCCGGACATGCGGCTGTTATGAACGTGCCTATTGCATATTATGTACAGTAATGTGTGTGAGCGGTGTGAGTCAGTAAATGGTGGTATGGTGAAAAGTGTGGATGGTGGTGGTGGGGTGTGGGTGGGTGGGAGAAGGTTTATGCGAGGCTGGACAATTTCCTCATCAACTGTTGCCTTTTTATGGGTGTGGTGGGATTTGTACGAGAGAGAGAGAGAGAGAGTAAGATTCGCACTGTATCAGAGAGAGAGAGAGAGAGAGTGTGTGTGTGTGTGTGTGTGTTTTGGTGTAAGATTCGCACTGTATCTGTTTATCTCCGTCTTTATTTGTCTATCTGCATGTGATAGTTTGCACCATCTTATTTCTTTATATCTTCTATACGTTTACTTAATATAGATGGGGATATATATGACAGAGAGAGAGAGAGAGGAAGGAAGGAAGGAGTGTGAGAGTGTGTGTGTGTGCATTTTATGCTTTGCTAATTATGAGATTGATGTTAAATGTACAGTATATTATGTGTGCTGCAATGAACTCTCTCTCTCTCTCTCTCTCTCTCTCTCTCTCTCTCTCTCTCTCTCTCTCTCTCTCTCTCTCTCTCTCTCTCTCTCTCTCTCTCTCTCTCTCTCTCTCTCTCTCTCTCTCTAACCTCTTTTTGCACTGTGGGATAAGTGGGTGGAGGGAGAGCTCACCTAACCTTTGTTATCATCCCCTCACCGTCATGTTTATCTAATAATTATCGCAGTTTCTCCATCATTATTTACTTTTTGTTCTAATTGTTTAACGCCCTTTTCGTTTGGTATATTATGTTGTCGCCAACTTGCCAATGCCAGTGCAAAATAATTTCATGTTACCAGATTGAAGTTGCGGATAAAATGTTGACGATAAAAGCTCTCGTCTGATACCGACTTTACATTCTTACAGTATTTTTGTTTTTAAGTTGATATAATAATAAGCAATTGCAAATCAATCGCCATACGCAATACGCCATGACAACGCGTATTCGCACTCACCCTCCGACTCCACTCTAGGGGATCCACCTGGGCAAGACTCCAGGCATCTGCCTGGCCCATATCAAATATCCTATTGCATGATTGGCTGACTTGCCTCGGCCATGAGTTCCGTGGTCTTCCCCTATAGCCTCCTCCACTCAGGGTTGTCTTCTGTAGAGACCTCCTGGTGAGCAGGGTCTGCTTGAGGGAGGCAAACCACATGCCAATATAGCCGAAGTAATTTTCCACGTGTATATTATTAGGTATCGTTCCTTCTTCGCTCCAACGAGTACAGCTTCAGTAATTTTAAAGGCTCCATATAGTGTAGATTTTTACTGAGTTTACATGCGAGGGGAAGTTCCTTTTGTACTCTTTCGAAAGACCTACAGTAGTTATGTTGTATCCTTTAGTCAGCATCCCTACGTAATCACACAAATACTGTAATTACAAATACATGCATTATCTTGGACAAGGGACTAGGTTGAAGGATTTTCTTTTCTTACGAACAACCATTTGCAAATATGAATGAACTTCACAAACTCAGGAGATTGTGAGCAGTCATCACATAGACCAGAGCATGGAGCTTTAAGGGGACATGGGCTGTTTTTCTGGTCACCCTTCTTCCTCATGCTTACCCCCAATAGTTTCCAGATTTTATGACGTTCGGCCCATTAGTTTGGCGATTTTAATTCCTTTTGCCCCATTTCGTTGTCAATTTTAAGACCTTTCGTGCCATTTAGGTGTCGATTTTTTCCTGGCGAGCGATAGCGAGCCTGTTATCTTAAGAGTAACCGGCATTCGGCCAGGACATTTTTCTACCGAAAAATGTACAAATTAATCTAGAAGGAGGATCTGATGGATGTTTTTTAAGTTTGATGGAGGTCTAGGGAAAAAAATAATAATAAATAAATATAAAAATCTAGCCAAAAGTGAACCATCCCCCCTTAACACGCTGAGCCACCTAGTCATCCTATGAGCCAGTGTGTGTATAAACTATGTGATCTGTGCCAGTGAGTGCTACAGTACTGTCCACCCCTTGTCTGTACTCTCCCTCCATGTACTGTACTCAACCACTGCTGTCACGTGACTAATTATTATACAGCCATACATACACCCAGCCTCGTACACAAACTAGACACCCCTGGCCCTGGCGTTACTATACAAGAGGGCAGAAGTTGGGAAAGTTAGGTGTGTACAGAAATATGTCAAGGTTATCCATGAATTGTGTTGATAGAACCCACCAACATGATATAGGAAAGTTGAGAGGATATATATATATATATATATATATATATATATATATATATATATATATATATATATATATATATATATATAATTATATAGTAGGCCCGTATCATATGAGTTCAATAACAATTTGGTGAATTCAGTGTAAAGTATAAGTTAGAATGAGAATTTTCAGAATTTAGTCACATTACCTTACCTTACCGGAGTGCCAGTCAAGTGACGTCCGCGACCCATAGAGTGCCACTCATCCTCACGAGGTCTGACACTCTATACCCCACCAATAGCAGCCAAGAGACTTATTAAACTTAACTCTTTGTCTCCCTCTTGCTCTCACTCCTTTGACTCTCCCCAACAAACATAAACTTTTAAAACCTTTGTCTTTAAGGGGAGATCTCCACTTGAGGGATTTTTTTCTTGACCCCTTTCTCCCTCATGTTTAGCCCCATTGCTTTTGATATTCTAAAACGTTTGCCGCATTAGTTTAGAGATTTTAGGACCTTTCACCCCATATTAAGACCTTTCGTGCAATTCAGGTGTCGATTTTATCCTGGCGAGCGATAGCGAGCCTGTAATTTAAGAGGAACCAGCCTTCGGCCGGGACATTTTTCTACCGAAAAATGTACAAATTTATCTTGAAAGGGACTCAAGGGGTTGTAATTTTAAGCTTGATGGAGGTCTAGGAAACAAACTAAATACCTCCCCTTAATTATTTTTCTAACAAACTTCAGCTGTCTTCTTCGTATATGATACCCCTCTATTCCTGCTCTTTTCAATCCTTCTTCATGGGTAACTCAAGCTGTCCAAGGAATCCTTAGAAACCACATTTATAAAGCTTTGATGGTCTTCTTCATGTTTTATAAAGCTTTGATGGTCTTCTTCATGTTTTATAAAGCTTTGATGGTCTTCTTCATGTTTTATAAAGCTTTGATGGTCTTCTTAATGTTTTATAAAGCTTTGATGCTCTTCTTCATGTTTTATAAAGCTTTGATGCTCTTCTTCATGTTTTATAAAGCTTTGATGCTCTTCTTCATGTTTTATAAAGCTTTGATGCTCTTCTTCATGTTTTATAAAGCTTTGATGCTCTTCATGTTTTATAAAACTTTGATGCTCTTCTTCATGTTTTATAAAGCTTTGATGTTCTTCATGTTTTATAAAGCTTTGATGCTCTTCATGTTTTATAAAGCTTTGATGCTCTTCTTCATGTTTTATAAAGCTTTGATGCTCTTCTTCATGTTTTATAGAACTTTGATGCTCTTCATGTTTTATAAAGCTTTGATGCTCTTCTTCATGTTTTATAAAGCTTTGATGCTCTTCATGTTTTATAAAGCTTTGATGCTCTTCTTCATGTTTTATAAAGCTTTGATGCTCTTCTTCATGTTTTATAAAGCTTTGATGCTCTTCTTCATGTTTTATAAAACTTTGATGCTCTTCTTCATGTTTTATAAAGCTTTGATGCTCTTCTTCATGTTTTGGTGTATAGTCCGCAGACTCCGCACTTGCATCCATACATCAAATTGGACCAAACAAAACCTTTCACCATCCTTATTCTTATCTCCATATTCATAATTAGGTTTGTTAAAGTCTCTACTTTCCCAAAGACAGTTTTTGCTATTGCTTTTCTCCTGTGTGTATCTCGCATGTCTATATTGTGTGTTGGTCATCAGAAGTATACCATATTATATTGTATTCAAGTTAAGGGAGGTGACCTGTTTTGGTTCTGTCCTTTTCTATCTTTCTCTGGCTTGTATCCATTTGGCCCGATTCAGCCTACTGTTTTAAGACGTTTATCCCCATCCAGGTGTCAATTTTTTACTGGTGAGCGGTAGCGAGCCAGCATATTTTTTATTTTTGTTTGACAGCAGGCTAAATTTGTACATTGTTCGATAGAAAAATGTCTCCGGCGAAGCCGGATTTCTTCATATAATACTGGCTTGCTATCGCTCGCCAGGAAGAAATTGACACCTGGATGGGGATAAACGTCTTAGAACAGCAGGCTGAATGGGGCCAAATGGATACAAGCCAGAGAAAGATAGAAAAGGACAGAACAAAAACAGGTCACTCCCCTTAAGTAGGATAAATATTGCGCTAGTATGTTCCATTGATTGTACTCTTGAGAAAGCCACCATTATGTGTGCAGTAATTCACTTATTATTGTGCACAGATGGAAATGGATGTCTTCTTTCTCACTATAATGGTAACAAAATCGTCAAATTGTAATATTATTGTATAGTTCCTAGGTATACGAAGTTAGTATCCTTTTTATGTTTTATTATTATTAGAAAAACCGTTCTAAATATCCTGCTTTATTGTATTGTACATATCTTATAGTTTACTAGGTTAAGGGGAGACTGGCTCTTTGTTTGCTCTATTAATTCATTTATTCATATATTTTTTTAGTTTCCTCCCTAGACCTCCATCAAGCTTAGAAAAACACCCCCTAGACCCCCCTTCAATATAAATTTGTAAATTTTTCAGTAGAAAAATTTCCAGGCCGAAGGCCGGTTCCTCTTAAAATTGCAGGCTCGCTATCGCTCGCCAGGAAAAATTCGACACCTAAATGGCACAAAAGTTCTTAAAATTGACAACGAAATGGGGCGAAAAGTGTTAAAATCGCCAAAGTAATGGGCCGAACGTCTTATAATCTCAAAACTAGTGGGGCTAAACATTAGGGAGAAGGGGGTCCAGAAAAACGGTCTGCCTCCCCTTAACTTTCTCTTAGGATCGTATGTCAAGCCTGAAGATGAGTGCATGATACAGTACACCCCAAAAACTGTAAATTAAAACTCCAAAACGTATACAGCTGTGGCGGTTGTCCTACTCTCTCTCTCTCTCTCTCTCTCTCTCTCTCTCTCTCTCTCTCTCTCTCTCTCTCTCTCTCTCTCTCTTCTCTCTTCTCTTCTCTTCTCTCTCTCTCTTCTCTCTCTTCTCTTCTCTCTCTTCTCTTCTCTCTTCTCTTCTCTTCTCTCTCTTCTCTGCTCTTCTCTTCTCTTCTCTTCTTCTCTTCTCTTTCTCTCTTCTATTTCTCTCTGCTCTTCTCTTCCTCTTCTCTTCTCTTCTCTTCTCTTCTCTTCTCTTCTCTTCTCTTCTCTTCTCTTCTCTTCTCTTCTCTTCTCTTCTCTCTTCTCTTCTCTTTCCCCCCTTCCACTCTTTCTATTTCAGGAACCATAATTTCCCAAAATGTGACTGTTCCCCTTCTAATATCCAGGTATTGTCTATATACCTTATCTGTCTCTCAGTACACATCAAACCAAAATATGTAGTACTTGTCTTTTATGTGTTATATGTTATCTGTTATCTGTTAGTCCAGCTCTATGACTGTTTTGATTCATTTATAATAGAGGTGGTCAATAGTCAGTTCAACATTCAGAAACTTCGAGTCTCGACTGTCTACAGACTGTTCTTTCAAATCTATATAACTTGATTTGATGTTTAATATTCACAGATTAGTCCAGCCCAATGAAATTTTAATTAGCTAAACAACAAAGGTCTACAGAAACGCGGAACCTTAAAATAAAAAAAAACATGCTATTAACTTCTGCTGTTTTTGTTGTATTATTATTATTATTATTATTATTATTATTATTATTATTATTATTATTATTATTATTATTATTATATATATATATTTTTGTATTATCCTTTTTCCTCGCCGTTGATTGGAGGCTAGACAAAAGAGGTCATTGACTGGAAGAGCGACAGAGAACCTGGTGGTTACGTGAGTCATCCTCATTTGGGTCCGGTTCACCATTTTTCATAGTCGGGTTTTTTTTCTCGTGTAGTATAGTTTTTGCGTTTTAAATTATTCAGGGTGATATCAAGCGGTAGATACGTAGCTTCATATAGCCTACATCCGCTTGCTGAAATAGCTAATATATAATGGCAAGCACAGTATGTAATCTTTAAGGTGACCGGACAACTCAACCAGTATATCATTTCAACAAGTAGCTCTCAACCAGTACCAAATCAACTAATACGGTTAGGTTAGGTTAGTACTATATTTTGGCACTGGTTTGGTTGGTCTTGGTTGATTTGGCACTGGTTGAAATGGTCTACTGGTTAAGATGTCCGGGAACCAATCTTTAACAATCCTTTTGATAGTTGTACCATGTTTGAGTGTTGCAATAATACGCTGTTATATACCTAAGTTAACAATTAAAAGTAGCTTTGTAACAGTTAACTGTTGGCGGCTGACTGGCTGTAAGTCTAGGTTGTCGGTGTCGCAAAGTTCAGTATTTAAACCCAAACTGTTCGAACAATAAACATCTCTGCAGATGGTAGGGATCGGAGCACTGTGGAACCTTCTCCTCAATAAGATTCTTATAAGCTAAACATTTGTCGACTGGTGTACCACAAGCATGAATATAGTCTATCTATCTATCTATTGCCTGACGCCGTGATCCCCGAAGGGGATTGAAATTAATTATTTATAATCTATCATTGTTGTTGAAATATGTTCTCAGTACAGAATGTTGTCACATATCATGACTAAACATAACAGTGATTAAGTAGTATCTACGTAATACGGAATTATATTTTTGGATGTAGCCATAAATGCTTCAGCCTTGGTATCTATGACAAAACTATTCTATCATAATTTAATTATTTATTTTTACATTTGTGTGTAGCCTAGTGTATTTGTGTGTAGCCTAGTGTATTTGTATTGCTTTGATACTTTGTGTGTAATTTATGCCATGTCATCTTAAAATATTGCAATCTTTGATCATCAAATATAATATATTTTAAAATAATTATCTGATACCGTTCATTTTTTAAGTATGTGTATGACTGTAAGCTAATTTATGAATGTAATTTTGTAAAAGATAATATTATAAATGTTAGGCCAGGGTTTTTACCGGGTTTGTATTGGTATTTGGTAGGTTCTACTTAACTGAAGAAGTCAAAATCCTACAACACATGCACAGAAGGAGTAAAGGGTAAAATATAACACTGCGTATATCTCGTTTACAACTTTAATTAATAAATCACTAGGTAGAACAATAGTACTTGACTGGCTTGGGTGGTATAGGAGGATTTATGGTGGCAATCCTGGCGTCTCCTCTGGTATGGTGTAGTGGTGGGAAGGTAGACTCGGGGCGGCCATGTGTTGATGGTTTTGCTGTGGTGATTGTCTTTTGTGGTTTTGATGCTGCGTTTGGTTTCCGTGGTGAAGGTGAATTTTCCTTCTCTGCGTTTGCCTTCTGTTCCTTGTTCTTGGTGTCATCTTTGTCTGTTAAGTGATTGCTGAGTGTGGGTATTCTTGGGCTCTTCGTTCTTCTTATCTTTGCATCTCCTTCCTTGTTCGTTTTTAGCTTAGTTTCTCCTTCGTTGGTCTTGCTTCGTTTTCCCTGGGGCGTGTGTCTTCTTGCTTCGGTTATTTGAGTCTCCCCTCCTTCTGTTCCTTTTCTTTTACCTTGTCGAACTGGTATGGTGGTAATTACTAATTCGGGTATTTTAATAAACATCTACTAATGCTGATACCATAAGATATATAAGACTACTATATTGTCAGCTGTAGCCATACATTTTTCTTCCTTGGTGTCATCGCTCTTTGGCTGGTATAAAACCCTGCTGACGTCATTTAATTATTTCGTACCTTCCCCTCTGTAATGATGAAGTAATTATATCCCCCGCCAGGGTGACCTCAGCGCCTCTGTCTGGAGAACACGTTATAAGAACATTAGCTCATGTTTGCTTCTTACGGGATCCAGGTTTCCTACTTCGCTATAAACAAATTGAGTTTTTTAGATTTCGAAAATTGATATATTTTTCCTGTTGGAATTCACAGGACATGACTGATGTAGTAGTATATTATACAGTATATTGTTAGGGAATAACTAAAGCTTTACAGTGGAAGGTGAACAACATGGCTGCTTCTGTAACGAATATTTGGGGGTATAACCATGGCGCACCCTATAAACAGTTCGTCTGCTTTTGACATACTGCTCACCACCTCTTATAACTAGTTCTTACACTAGGCAAAATTAAGTGCTACATAACTATCGTAAACCATATTAGTAATATGATAATTTTATATACCTCAATAAATTCCATTCGTGTTAATATCTTGTGCCAAATTTTCTTTTCGGGAAAGTTGAGTAGTGGCAACTGAAAGTTGTCACTGCTGCCATATGATGAGCTTTGTTTTTGTTGTGGCGGCCAGCTGAGTGAGCGCCTCCGACTCCTCACGGTTTTTACGTTAAGATGTTTTCGTTTCCTCGTTTCTTCAGTTTTTTGCTCAATTTGGATGACTTTTCTCATTTGGTTTGGCGGCGGCGAGGACACCGTAACAAAAGAGTAACTTGAAGACCGTGCAGCGTGTTTTCATAATTTAATGTGGACTGACAAAAAGAGGGCTAGACTGGGAAAAAGTGTCTGTACTTTCACTTGATTATAACCAAGGAGGTTTAATGATATAACAGATGGGACATTAAGGGGGGTCACCGGCTCTTTTTTGTTTATCTTTCTCTCCTTTTCTCTCTTTCTCTGGCTTGTATCCATTCGGCCCCATTCAGCCAACTGTTTTAAGACGTTTATCCCCCATCCAGGTGTCGATTTCTTACTGGCGAGCGATAGCGAGCCAGCATTGTATGGAGAAATCCGGCTTCGCCGGAGACATTTTTCTATCGAAAAATGTACAAATTTAGCTTGCTGTCAAAACAAAAAATATATATGCTGGCTCGCTACCGCTCGCCAGGAAAATATTGACACCTGGATGAGGGTAAACGTCTTTTAACAGTAGGCTGAATGGGGCCGAATGGATACAAGCCAAAGAGAGAGGGAGAGAAAGAGAAAACAAGCGAGGTGGGCTCCCTTAAGTAAATCATGTTGTTCTTAGCAGACATTTATATTAAGGGTAGTGCTTATAAGGATGCTTGATACGATTTTACATGAGAAGTTAACCTCATGGCCTTTCTCTTTATCGAGCCAGTTAATGTACATTATGATGTAAATAACTTAAGTATATCCTTGGAATGTTCTTCCTTTGGGGACTAACCCTATTTGATAATGAGATTACAATTGTAACTATCAACTATAAGTATTTTGCACTTCTTGTAATTATCAACTACAAGTATTTTGCACTTCTTGAAATGTGCGGTGAACATCCAAATAAATACTTTTAATAACCCTCGAAACGTGATGTAAGTAAGTTTTTTAAATATGAAACGTATGTATGTATTTGTATTCACTGGGGCCCATTCCCCACTTCTCCTTTTTTTCTGGGGGTGGCCGACTCAAGACAGAGCCCGAATAGGGACAACACTTAACAGAAAACAATGAACACACAAAAACAAAATACAAATTCACACACATCTAGGTCACCCAGGAGAAGACCCAGAGACCAGGGTCACCAAGGTCCCTCCAGCACTCCTCCGGCCCCCAACCACCCGGATAGGTTCCGGTCTCAGCAGGCAGACATGCAGCGAAGCCGAAACCATAAGCCCGCCTACCACACTTCCAGGTGCACCCTTCATATATACCGACTCCCCGGGCCAGGCGTCTGATGGACTATTATCTAGTCCAACTTGCGCCCGACTCCCTCTCCCTAATGACCACTTGTTCACTCATCTATTCACAAACATTCTCCATTCATTCCTGTTTATTACCACTTCCCTTGCCTGATCTATAGTCATTCCTCTATCACCCAAACGTAAAACCTAATTGAATGGCTCCCTACTAAGAGTGGGCATATTTAGAGGTCAACAGTAAAAAGCCAACACATGTTCTCATTAGGCATAGTCACACGAACATTTATCCGGCATTTTTACTAGCCAATATCGCATTTCGGTTTATGACTTATTTAAGAGTGGTATTTGCTTTACATTGAATGGGAGACACTGCTTTGTAATTAATCCATATACAGTACACTAGCATGTATATTTCAAGTTCCCTAAACATACGTGCATTGTAAAGCAAATATGAAGAGTCCACGATATTTTATGAGGGAGAGCATCTTCAATAATACACTTTCCGGGCCTCTCATAGTTTACATTATTGAAGCATGTGTATGTTAGCTGTTTTATAAATACAGCTTTTTGTATAAATTATAAAAGCATGTGTATCATTTAATGAAAAGCTAATTATTTTCTTGCCATTTAAATAAAGAAAGATGAACATAACAGGTCCAAGAATGTCCATGAGCGACTGTACAACACTACGTAAATGTTAACCCCTTCTGTACCGGCGACGTCTTTTTCATTTCTTTCTAGCTATATTTAGACGATTTTGTGCAGCTTAGGAAGGATCTGAGGTAATAAAAAAGTTCAAGTGAGATAGTGCGAAGCCTCTTAATTGCTGGAGGCTCTTTTTAAACTGAATAAGATCGCGTACTGGTAGCCATAATATAATGAAAAGGACTCACCGGTAATGAAGGGGTTAAGTTCGTACGGTAATGCTATACGATGACAGCAAACTAATACATGTTGGTCCGTTTAATTAAAAGGGAGTTTACGTATATGATGCATAATCCATTAAGGGGAGGTTTTTAGTGTGTTTCCTAGACTTCCATCAAGCTTGAAATTACACCCCCTTGACCCCCTTTCAAGGTAAATTTGTAAATTTTTCGGTAGAAAAAATTCCCGGCCGAAGGCCGGTTCCTCTTAAATTACAGGCTTGCTATCGCTCGCCAGGAAAAAATTGACACCTAAATAGCACGAAAGGTCTTAAAAGTGACATAAATGGGGTGAAAGTTCTTATAATCGCCAAACTAATGGGGCGAACGTCTTAAAATCTAAAAAACAATGGGGCTAAACATGAGGGAGAAAGGGGTAAAGACAAAAATCCCTCAAGTGGATATCTCCCCTTAATGATAGCCTAATGCTTAGTGTGCGGATTTTCGGTGTGAGTATCCTAGATTCGAGTCCATTGAGTACCACATGATGTATTCATTACTTGCACTGGTTTCATTAGTCGGCTTTATAATACTTTATTTGTAAATTAATTGTTGAGTTGGTGAACACAAATATGTATATATAGTTTACATTATGCCCACGGCGCCTTTCAATGATAGATGATGATATGTCGGACACCCTTTGAGGAGAGAGGGGTCGTTTTTATGGTCCCCCTTCTTCCTCATGTTTAGCCCCATTTGTATTGAGATTATAAGACGTTCGGCCCATTAGTTTGGCGATATTAACACCTTTCGCCCCGTTTCGTTGTCAATTTTAAGACCTTTCGTGCTATTTAGGTGTCGATTTTTTTCCTGGGGAACAATAGTGAACCTGAAAATCTAGGCGTCAATATTTGTCTACCAAAAAATTTACAACTTTATCTTGAAGGGGGATGTAGGTGTGTTTTTTTAAGTTTGAGGGAGGTCTAGCAAGGAAACTAAGATATAAAGTAATAAATGAATTAATAGACCAAAACCACCAGCCACTATCCCCTTAACATTTGATGAGGACATGGGCGCCTGCTGGGTATACCGTGGGAGAGACAGGCGGCTATTTGTTTACTATCACTTTATGCAGCTGGCAAGGTCGTTCATTTAGTTCAGGGGGGATGGGCTGGTTTTTCTGGCCCCCTTCTCCCTCGTGTTTAGCTCCATTGGTGTTTAGGTTTTAAGACGTTCGGCCCATTACATTGGCGATTTTAAGAGTTTACGTCCCATTTTTTTGTCTATGTTAAGACCTTTTGTACATTTTTAGATGTCGATTTTTTTCTGGCGAGCAATAGCGAGCTAGTAATTTTAAGAGTAACCGGCCGGGACATTTTTCTACCAAAATGTTTTACAAATTTATCTTGAAGGGGGGTCTAGGGGGTGTTTTTTACAACCAAATAAATACGCCCACCTCCCCTTAACTAGGTGCAGTATATATTAACCCTTTGAAGCTCGGACGCGTTTTAGCAGTTTATTTTGGCTATCATTAGACGATTTTATGCAGCTTAGGAAGGATCTGTGGGCATTAAAAGGGTAAATACTATCTCAATCAATCTTTTGACTAACATTTACCGTTACTAATCTGAATAAAATAATCTAATAGTAGCCAGAAAACAGAACAGAAATGCGTATTGGAGCTTGAAAGGGTTAATAACAGTACTTGGGTAACCTCAGATATATTTGCTTTTGGGGTTTATTGAGTGTGTGTTGTTTGTGCAGGGAGATACGATAGGAATGGGTATAGGAACGAGGTTTTGGGGGTATTATGTTTGATGATCTAAATTTTAAGTATCGGGAGGTTGTACATTAAGGGGGGGGGGGGGGGGGGTTCACTTTTTGGTCGATTTTTTTCATTTATTAATTAGTGTTCAAAATTTCTCCCTAGACCTCCATCAAACTTTAAAAAAACATCCATTAGTTCCCCCTTCTAGATTAATTTGTACGTCCCGGCCGAAGGCCGGTTCTTCCAAAATTACAGGCTCACTATCGTTCGCCAGGAAAAAAATCTACACCTAAATATCACGAAAGGTTTTAATATTGACACGGAAATGGGGCGGAAGGTCTTAAAATCGACAAACTAATGGGACAAACATCTTAAAATCTGAAAACTAATGGTTCTAAGCATAAGGGAGAATGGTATCTAGAAAAACGACCCATCTTCCCTTAACTCATCTGTTGTGAGGGAAAATTGTATTACTAACAAATTCAATTACAATAACGACTGTAGCCTATATCCTATCCCACCAACTGATGCACGAATTCATTCAACTGAGGAAGTCCGTCACAAAGAACTCTTACTAATCACCGAACGCGCTAGATCATTTCGAAATGCTTGTGGTTAGATAATTGAAATCATATTTAATTAATTCATTTTAAGTTTCCATTGACCACGTTTACTTTCTAAACAGTGTAACTCGTATGAAGTAACCCTTCCCACGTCATTACCCATTAGAAATGTTAGCAATAAATATATGTTTCTATAGGGTATATATATATATATATATATACAGTATATATATATATATATATATATATATATATATATATATATATATATATATATATATATATATATATATATATATATATATATATATATATATATATATAATATATATATATATATATATATATATATATTATATATAATTATATATATATATTAATTCCTTTCGTCTTCGCTCAATATGGAAGAGGCAGTAACTTACTCACCCATACAATTTACCGAAAAATAACAGGCTTCTCACAATACGTAGGCGGAGGTCTTTTGGGGAAAAAAATAGTCAATACTCTGCCCATCCGGTTAAAACTACAACCTGTAGGCTACGTGTAGGCTATAGGTGGGGAATGTCCAAGGTCAATGTAGTCCGCCTCTTTGTTTTTTTGTTTTTTGTTTTTCTATTTCTCTCCCTCTCTCTTTGGCTTGTACCCATTCGACCCCATTCAGCCTACTATGTTAAAACTTTTACCCGCATCCAGGTGTCAATATTTTCCTTGCGAGCGGTAGCGAGCCAGCATATATATATATTTTTTTTTTACAGCAAGCTAAATTGTACATTTTTCGATAGAAAAATGTGTCCGGCGAAGCGGGATTTCTCCATACAATGCTGGCTCGCTATCGCTCGCCAGGAAGAAATCGACACCTGGATGGGGATATACGTCTTAACACAGTCGGCTGAATGGGGCCGAATGGATACAAGCCAGGGAAAGAGAGAAAAGGAGAGAAAGATAAAAAAAAAAAAAGCCGGTGATCCCCCTTAGCCCTGGTCAATATATACTTGTGACTGTCCTTGAACCGTAACCAAACATTATGTACGCACGTCACGCCCAACTTTTTGTACACAAAATCTGTATATGGCCAGATGTCATTTATATTATAATAGTTGTTTTCGTTGTTGCTTAAAATATACAACTTGTTTACAGATATTGAAATTTAAGTGGTTGGTTAATTTTTTTGGTCGAATTTTAAATTTATGTATTACTGTATATCCTATGTAACCCCCCCCCCCCCCCTCCCCTTAAGGGGAGGTTTCTAGTGTGTTGCTTAGACCTCCATCAAGCTTAAAATTACATCCCCTAGACCCCCTTTCAAGATAAATATGTACATTTTTCGGTAGAAAAATGTCCCTGCCGAAGGCCGATTCCTCTTAAGTTACAGGCTCGCTATCGCTTGCCAGGGAAAAATTAACACCTAAATGGCACGAAAGGTCTTAAAATTGACAGAAATGGGGAGAAAAAAAGTTAAAATTGTCAAACTAATGGGTCAAACGTCTTAAAATCTCAAAAGCAATGGGGCTAAACATGAGGGAGAAGGAAGTTCGAAAAAAAATCCCGCCAGTGGAAACCTCCCCTTAAAGGTGAATTACATAAGCTCCATACCATCTAAGATGTATATTTTGTATGCATCAAAGCATATTAAGGTTGCTCAGGTTTGTGTATAATAGCGTAAATTTACGTCAGTAAAGAAAACAAATATTCAACATTTGTATATCTGGCGGCGTCTGATAGTTGACCGTCTTGCAAATTTCCCGCCTTCCAGTATTGTGATGACGTCATAGATTCTGATAGTTGTCAGACAAGAGAGATTTACCTTTAACTTGACCCAATTTATTTTATATGTTAGGGGCAAATTTAAGGATATTCCCAATAATGGTGTACTACTAGAGCATTTAACTTTCTGCTGAATAACTTATCTCACTTTTTTTTCATCATTGTGTACTTCACCTTTAAGGGGAGGTCTCCACTTGAGGGATTTTTTTCTTGACCCCTTTCTCCCTCATGTTTAGCCCCATTGTTTTTGAGATTTTAAGACGTTTGCCCGATTAGTTTGGTGATTTTAAGAATTTCCGCCCCATTCTGTCAAATTTAATACCTTTCGTGCAATTTAGGTGTCGATTTTATCCTGGCGAGCGATAGCGAGCCTGTAATTTAAGAGTAACCGGCCTTCGGCCGGGACATTTTTCTACCGAAAAATGTACAAATTTATCTTGAAAGGGGGTCAAGGGGGTGACATTTAAAGATTGCTGGAGGAGTAGGAAACAAACTAGAAACCTCCCCTTAAATCGTGAACGTATACAAGGTGAGAATAGAAGAGCCATTTGTGTATACGTGTAGACAGATGGGCTGGTGGGCGACTTGAGACAAACAGGGGTAAGTTGATCTCGGCCAGGCTATCATAAAAGGGGAGGTGGGCCGGTTTTGCTGGTCCCCTTTCTTCCTCATGCTTATCCCCATTAGTTTTGAGATTTTGAGACGTTTGCCCCATTAGTTTGTCGATTTTAAGACCTTTCACCCAATTTCGTTGTCAATATTACGACCTTTCGTGCCCTTTAGATGGCGAGCGATAGCGAGCCTGTAATTGAGGAGGAACCGGGCTTCGGCCATGACATTTTTCTACCGAAAAATGGTGATGGGCTGGTCTATCAGAGTGAGAACTGAGCGATCTCTGCCATACCCATAGCTTACTCTGACTGTTCCTTTTACTTATATATTTTCTAGATTTTCAAGTGACGGCGTCTCTTCCGTGGATTGACCTCCCAATCTACCAAGATTGGAAGCCAAAGCGTCACATATTTCCTTTGCCCCTCAACTTTCTCTTCATAATTGCTGAGGAGCACAGGGCCCTGGGTGGGGCTTTGGTTTCCCGGGCGTTTCTGCACCCTCCTCAGCTCCCCGCCATGGAGTGGCTTCGGTCACCCAGGCTTTATTGTGGTCGGCAGGGAGGGTTCTGTGGGGGCGCTCGATTATGGCCTTGGCCTTGCTCGGGGCCTTGGGGCTGTTCGGCCAGGCAGCTTGGGGAACAACAACAACAACAACAACCGAAAAACGTACAAATTAATCTAGAAGGGAGATTAATGGATTGTTTTTAAGCTTGACGGAGGTCTAGGGAGGAAACTAAAACTATATATGAATATGTAAATAAATAGACCCCCTCAAAATAAACACTGTCTCTTTAAGGGGGGTCACCTGTTTTGGTTCTGTCCTTTTCTATCTTTCTCTGGCTTGTATCCATTTGGCCCCATTCAGCCTACTGTTTTAAGACGTTTATCCCCATCCAGGTGTCAATCTCTTACTGGTGAGCGGTAGCGAGCCAGCATATTTTTTATTTTTGTTAGACAGCAAGCTAAATTTGTACATTTATCGATAGAAAAATGTCTCCGGCGAAGCCGGATTTCTTCATATAATGCTGACTCGCTATCGCTCGCCAGGAAGAAATCGACACCTAGATGGGGATAAACGTCTTAAAATAGTTGGCTGAATGGGGCCGAATGGATACAAACCAGAGAAAGAGAGAAAAGGACAGAAATAACAAAAAGCAGGTCACCCCCCTTAAAGTCCACGGTAATGGTGGTGCTTAGGCTGACTTAGCTTACTCCAAGATCTATATACAATTACTCGTCCTGTCACACGGCCTTTGTTTTGGGGTTTTTTGGGGGGTGGGGGGGGGGAATTGTTTATTATTAACAGTTTGTTTATCAATATTTTGGGGTTATCTTGTATTAGAATCGGCGGGTAGAAGGAAGGTGCTATCAAAGTTTATATACATACTGTTTTAAGACGTTTACCCCCATCCAGGTGTCAATATTTTCCTGGCGAGCGGTAGCGAGCCAGCATATATATATTATACAGTATACATATATATATATATATATATATATATATATATATATATATATATATATATATATATATACCGGTATACTGTATATACTGTATATATATATTTTTTTTTTATTATTTTTTTTTTTTTACAGCAAGCTAAAATTGTACATTTTTCGATAGAACAATGTCGGATTTCTATCCATACAACGGATTTCTCCATACAATGATGGCTCGCTATCGCTCGCCAGGAAGAAATCGACACCTGGATGGGGATAAACGTCTTACAACAGTTGACTGAATGGGGCCGAATGGATACAAGCCAGAGAAAGAGAGAAAAGGAGAGAACAAAAAATGACCCCCCCCCCCCCCTTAATGTTTGCAGCTTCATAATATTTATTTAAACTGCAATTTATGTTATCGCTCGCCGTTTTTTTTTTTTTTTTTTTTTTTTTTTTTTTTTTTTTTTTTATGAGCTATTTAGATCCTGCTTGCTGTCTGGAACATTCCTTTAAAATATAAATTCCAGTCACATAATCGTCTAGACGAAGGAATCATGAGTTATGTCAATGTGCATGGCATATTAATGCAGTTGAACACTAACGCACATTCTCTCTCTCTCTCTCTCTCTCTCTCTCTCTCTCTCTCTCTCTCTCTCTCTCTCTCTCTCTCTCTCTCTCTCTCTCTCTCACTCGGAATATAGGAATGGAATAGGAACATACTAGGAAAATGTCTAATATATATTCGTAGCCAAGGAATAAACCTAAAGCCAATCTATATACTGTATATATATGCACACACATATGCTCGTAAGTGGTATAAATATATATATATATATATATATATATATATATATATATATATATATATATATATATATATATATTAATTATATACTGTATGTGTACTATATTGTGGTTTGTGGTGACATCATAATTATGACTACCACAAAACTTTCTCTTCCTCGCCTCCTACCATAGTTCATATTTTATATAGGTTTTTAAGGGGAGGTTTTTAGTTGATTCCCTAGACTTCCATCAAGCTTAAAATTACTCCCCCTTGACCCCCTTTCAAGATAAATTTGTACATTTTTCGGTAGAAAAATGTCCCGGCCAAAGGCCGGTTACCCTTAAATTACAGGCTCGCTATCGCTCGCCAGGAAAAAATCGACACCTAAATGGCACGAATGGTCTTAAAATTGACAGAAATGGGGCGAGGGTTCTTAAAATCGCCAAACTAAATGGGGCAAGCGTCTTTAAATCTCACAAGCAATGGGGCTAAACATGAGGGAGAAAGAGGTTCAGAAAAAAATCCTCCAGGTGGAAATCTCCCCTTAACAACCCCTTCTTCACTGACCACACCACAGGGCAGGGAGAGAGGGAGGGAGGGAGGGAGGGAGAGTCGCCAGACACCACGGACAAAACAAATCACGGCAGCTAATTATAATTAAGGAGATAGGGATTATATGTGGGTCGGTTTATTTATTTATATATATATATATATATATATATATATATATATGTGTTATTAGTTTCATCGCTAGGCCTCCAACCAAAACAATAATACCCCCTAGACCCCCCTTCAAGATAAATTTATAAATTTTGCGGTAGAAAATGGCCCGGCCTATCGCTTGGCAGGAAAAAAAATCGACACCTAAAGGGCACGAAAGGTCCTAATATTGACAAAGAAACGAAGGGGGGGGGGGGGGGGGGGGGCAAGGAGGGCTCCGTTAGGAATATTTGATCGAATAACAATCTTTTCGTTGGTATATTATGAATCTGATACGAGCCGAATCTGGAATACTTGCCCCCGGAGCGACACCGGTTTAGAGGGACAAGGTATTCCGGAAATCTCAATATTGCCGAGAGTCATAACTATTAACTCTTCACATTGACAACATTCAACCTATCACATAATTGACTGGTGCTCTTTAGTTTCGGCGGTAAGCTTATCAAAGTAATACGAGTTGTCTGCATCTTACCTTTAAGGGGAGCTGGGCCAGGGTTTTTTAATTTTGTTTTATTTATGTATCTATTTATTTATTTATATTTTTTTTTGGGGGGATGTCTATCAAATTCAATTACGCCATTATTTCTTAGTTTCCTCGCTAGACCTCCATGAAACTTTAAAAAAAACACCCCCTAGACTCCCCCCCCCCCCCCCCCCCTTCAAGATAAATGTGTACATTTTTCGGAAGAAAAATGTCCCGGCCGAAGGCCGATTCCTCTCATGATTACAGGCTTGCTATTGCTCGCCAGGAAAAAATCGACACCTGTAAATGGCACGAAAGGTCTTAATATTGACAAAGAAAGGTGTTGATTTGTTCCTGGCGAGTGATAGCGAACCTGACATTTTTCTACCGAAAAATGTACAAATTTATCTTGAAGGGGAGTGTAGGGGGTGTTTTTCTAAGCTTGATGGAGGTCTAGCGAGGAAACTAAGAAAAAAAGGAATAAATGAATCAGGTTTAGCTAGGATAAGTACAATGATCGTCTTGGCAAATTATAAGCAACGACAACACTAGCGACCCTATTAACCCTTTGAGTACCAGCGACGTGTGTTATATTTTAGTCTAGCTCTATTTAGACGATATTGTGCAGCTTAGGAAGGATGTGTGGTAGTTTAAAAGGATTGGCTGAGATAGTTTGAAGTCTTATTAATGCTAGAGGTCCTTCCTAAGCTGAATTAAATCGTCTATTAGTTGGACAGAATATGATGCGAAGGACGTCCCTGGTATTCAATGGGTTAAAGGGAGACTGGCCGTTTATTTGTTCTATTAATTCATGTATTCATATATTTTTTAGTTTCCTCCCTAGACCTCCATCAAGCTTAGAAAAACACCCCCTTCAAGATAAATTTGTTAATTTTCGGTAGAAAAATTTCCCGGCCAAAGGCCGGTTCCTCTTAAAATTGCAGGCTCGCTCTCGCTCGCCAGGAACAAATCGACACCTAAATGGCACGAAAGGTCTTAAAATTGACAACGAAATTGGGCGAAAGGAGTTAAAATCGCCAAACTAATGGACCGAACGTCTTATAATCTCAAAACTAGTGGGGCTAAACATGAGGGAGAAGGGGGTCCAGAAAAACGGTCTGCCTCCCCTTAAAATTGTCAAAAGGTATCAAAAGGTATACTACAGGGACTCTAACGAACGCGGCCCCTTTGTTTTGCGGCCGGAATTACGTGGGACCTAATGTGAAGGGACTGTGCAGGAAAGGAATGGGATGGAGACCAAATTTTATTTAGAATGTCTAATAGGAAAATAATGTACCGTGACAGGACCTCCCTAACCCTCTCCCGCCCATTTCATATCCCATCAGAAAGAAAAACAATAATACAATTTCTTTTAAACAAGGTTAGGAGGGACCGTTTCTGCGGTTGGACAGGGGAAAGGTGTCAGGATGAAACAGAAGATAGTGGTAGTAAAATAAATTGAGTGGATGAGGAGACAAAGTGAACGTTTATATAAATTTATATATTCACTTATACATTGTCAACCTTCCCGGACATAGCCTTTATTCTAAAGTTTTATATGTATTTAGGATGGGTTCAACATACCCCGAAACGTTACAGAATGAAGAGTTGTAGTCTTGTCTGTCCCTCCCTTCCCGTTACATACTCGTAGATGCCAGACCGTAACTCAGACCAAAATATGGAGCCTCTAACCAATCATATCATCAAAGAAAGATGAGTTCATTTAGTTTGGTTAGTTGTAACGAAAATAGGTTAGGTTTAGGTTGGGTTACTTTGACATGACATGATATAGCCACGACAGAGAAAAGACAAACATCTCGAAGCAAGGATGTGGACAGTGGAAGTAGTAGGGATTAGGAAGGAAGCTAAAGTAGGTGAAGAAGGAGTCGTGGCTTTACCCAATGTGTGTGAGTCATATTTTCTAGCTGGTTCTTGCGACACAAGACCATGGCAACTAACAGAACAAAATATATTTAATACATACCCACCTGGGATTGAAATCTTGACCAAGGTTTAATCCCAGGTTGATTATGTGGGATTTTTCTCGAACGGCATTGCTTGAATTATGGATTATTTCTATCCCCACTTACTGGGAACTGCCTCTACACCTCACTGGTAGGGGTTGGAATCTAAAAATTGGCTGTGTGTCTACCTAGATGACCCCTGGGCAACAGCTCTGTCAGGTTTCATAAGCTCTTTCATGATCAATGTGGTGTGGTCGGTAAAATGTTTGCCTGTTGATCAATGTGTCCAGGGTTCATTCCCAGATAGGTTGTGTAGGATTTTTCTCGAGCTCCATTTCTTGGTTTAAGAATTACTTTATACATACATAATAATAATGGCCGATTGGTCCACAAGGTGCGATTTCATGTTCTTTTCCTAATGACAGCTTTCCAGGCAGCCTTGCTCTGGGTTGCCTCATTTGTCATATATTTGATTTTAATTTGAGATCAAATCGACATGATCCTAGGTCTTCCTAGGTTTATCCCTCGGTACAGCTCTCTCTACGTTCACAAACTTGCTTCTTTTCACCCAATGAGATCACCCATCCTCTCCAGATGCCCAAACCATCCAAACCTGCCTGTATGCAAATCTTCGTAAATACTTTTGATACCTAGCAGCCTCCTCAGCTCCTCAATGTATATCCTATCTTCCAGTTTAACCCCAGACATCCATCTCACCATTCTCATTTTGTTACGTTCCAGTTTATTACTCTCCAACCCAAGAGTGAAACGTTACTCTCAAACTTTCTTCTACTCAACAGCTGAGCTCTGGAACTCTCTCCCAGAATCAGTCTTTCCCTCTTCCTATGACTTAAATTGCTTCAAACTCCGTGTGTCCAGGCATTTTGGCTCGAACGTCCCTTGATTTTGGCCCTGTCACTCTTTCAACTATGGGGGAGGCACTCGCTATAGGCAGTTATGCCTTTTGCCTCCCTCAATCACATAGAAAAAAAAAAAAAAATAACCCTTTGAGTACCAGCGAAGTGTGTTATATTATATTCTAGCTATATTTGTACGATATTATGCTGCTTAGGAAGGATTTGTGGTAGTTGAAAGGCTTGGTTGAGATAGTTTGAAGCCTTATTATTGCTAGAGGTCCTTTATAAGCTGCATAAAATCGTCTAATAGTTGCCAGAATACAATAAAAAGGACGTCCCTGGTACTGTATTGGTTAATATCATCCACTTTAAGTGGCCATGTTTCTGATGCATAAGTAGTTATGCTTCTAATACACGGAGCATATACCTTTCCTTTCAAGCGATGTGGGAGTCCTCTCGTAATAAATATCGATTGTACAGTAGTTTTCTAAACATGCCCAAAGGCTAGTCAGGACCTCGTGTATATGATGGCGACATTTGAGATTCGAAGGCTGAGGTTACCTGGTGGTCACCCATCCAACTACTAACCACTAATCGAAACCAGTGTTGCAGGCAACCACATCTTACGTCTATACTGAGTTATCATAAGTTCAGGTTAAATTACGCTCGGTATGGATAAATATTAAATATACTCTTACATGGGGGCGAGATGTCTTGTGGGAAAATCGATATGAAAGAAAGGATGAGGGACGGTAAAGAGTAGTTTAATGTGGGATGACGGATCATGCCTCGAAGAAAGAATTGGAGACAGACAGAAAGAGAGAGAGAGAGTGAGGGTGGGAGTAGCCTAAGGAGGTATGCAAGATGACACCAGGTGGAGAGAAAAGAGGATAGTTGGAACGTGAGGAAGAATAATTGTTGTGTGTGTCGGTGGGAGGCTGTGTAGTATGTGTACACGTGTGTACTGTGGGTGAGTGGAGGGTTGTGTGTATGTTTGTGTTATGAGTGTGTGAGTGGGTGAGACGTTGTGTAGTGTGACTGTGTGGAAGGTGTTATTCTCTGTTGTATGTGTGTGAGAAACAAAAAATACAAAAATTAAAAAATAAGTAACATTGTGAATATTGGTCGACTTTTTAATGATATACAGTGGTAAGAAGCTATATTGAACTAAATGTATTAAATAAATATACATGTATAGAATAATTATGAGGTGGTGCAGATGAGAGAGAGAGAGAGAGAGGTGGGGGGGGGGGGAGTGGGAGGTATAGTGCTATCAGTCATGGTGAACCAAATACGGTACCCAGTCAGTACATGACCCTCTCTCACAACAACTACCCCTCCTCTCTCGCTCTCTCTCCCTCTCTCTTTATCTCTCGCTCTAGTCTCTCTCTCTCTCTCTCTCTCTCTCTCTCTGTCTGTCTGTCTGTCTGTCTGTCTGTCTGTCTGTCTGTCTCTCTCTCTCTCTCTCTCTCTCTCTCTCTCTCTCTCTCTCTCTCTCTCTCTCTCTCTCTCTCTCTCTCTCTCTCTCTCTCTCTCTCTCTCTCTCTCTCTCTGACGTTTATAATAGTAATAATGTAAGTGTTAATGCAGAATCACCTTTAATTGCTTCCTATAGTAGACCTGAATATTGAAATCCTCCCTCCCCCCCCCCCCCCTCGCCCTCTATTACCATTACCGTACTTAAACTCAAATATCATAATATATAATTCTGAGTGTGTTTTGTTGACCCCCCCCCCCCTTCCCATTTGTGTATGGTGGAGATATAAAGTTTTCAATTGGCACACTTAAAGATTTAGAATACGTTTTGCCAATTTTAATACTATGATCTGATTTGACAATGCGGGCCCTTCACAGCTATGTATGTGTCTTCGAGACTTGTAATAAATGGCTTGCAATCAGGCACAAATGCTTGTTGAGCGGATTCAAAAGCTTATAATTGTTTAGCAATGCCATCCAAGATCAACATGAAGAAAGAGTAAGGATTTCAAATTACACCGATGGGACCTGGAAATAATTTAGGGGTTGTCCACAAAGGCCCATGTCTAGCTAGCAATCAATCGAACCTGACACCCCCCCAAAAAAAAAAAAATAATAAAAATAAAAAAAATAATAAAAAATAATAATAAATAAATAAAAATAAAATAAAAATAAAAATAAATAAATGCATATATATATAAATAAAATAATAATAATAATAATAATAATAATAATAATGCACTCATACTGTCCCCATGAAACCAGCGATTGTATCAAACTGCAGGGTAAGCTGCTATATTTAATTATGTCTGAGATAATGATAGAAGAACATGGGAGCTTCTTAGATGACATAATTGTGTACGCCCACACATTCATTCAAGGGGAGTGGAAGGGCTTACAATTATGCACATACTGTACAGCTGCTGGCAAATGTGCATCAGTTCTTGCAATGTTCTTAATACAAATATATTCACTTACATTGATGTCCAGATCAAACCAGCTATATATTAATAAATCTATCTATCTATCTATCTATCTATCTACAGTATAATTATGCTCAGGCCCAATCCCCACTTTTCCTATTTTTTATTTTTATTTTCCTCTATTTTATTATTATTATATATATATATACCGGTATATATATTTTTTTTCCTTGGGGGTGGCCGACTCAAGACAGAGCAAGAACAGGAAAACACAAAACACAAGACAAAACAGCGAACAAACACAGACAAAACACAAAATTCACACACATCTAGGTCACCCAGGAGAATACCCAGAGACCAGGGTCACCAAGGCCGCTAATAAATACATATTATGCATATATTAGGAAATACTTGGTTTGATCTGAACATCAATCTAAATGGATATATTTGCATTAAGAATATCGCAACAACTAACACATTCATATAACATAGTCCTAGGTAATATTATCTTTTCTTCTAATATCCTTTGTTTCGTTTTTAAAAAGTGGATATTGTGAATACATAATGCCTTGAGATCAATGTAACGTTTTATACTTTTCTTGCAAACGAAAAAAAATACTACTTAGGCCATGCAAAATGTCGATATTCCATCTGAAAAGGTTAGTGAATGTACTTATGTCTAACTGTGGAGATGTTATTTCGAGACAGGCGTTTGTGTCGGTGAACTACCTTGTCAGAAACTATACTATCTCAGCTTGACCGATTAGTGAAACTTCAGTATCTGACCAATGTCCCATTTGTTGTAGAGTATATTTTAGTATTTAAAATAATATATAAATACATAGTGTGAAGGAAGCCAACCAACACTACCCACAGTTTTTAAAGAACACTTTCACATAGAAGTATCAACCATCCAACCTAATTAGTTATTAAAACATTATAGCGATCACGATAAGTGTTATTTTCCAAGTCCCTTAATCTCGTCTTTAATTTCCCCTTTATGATAAATATCCTAATAGACTAAAGCAAATATAATAGTTATGTAGCTAATATATGAAATAAGGATAGTTCCTTATTTTGTTGTGGAGTTTCAGTTTACAGTTAGGCAAGTAAGTGTACCTTTCGTGTGTTAAAGTAAACCTCTCACTCACGACTTAATAGGGACAGGAATTGAATGTAAGGGTAGAATAATAATACAGCGTTCACACACACACACACACACACACACACACACACACACACACACACACACACACACACACACATATAAATATATATATATATATATATATATATATATATATATATAGTGAGATAGAGAGAGAGAGAGAGAGATACTGTATATAGAAAGACGACGCTATCGTGTATTCCCACTCAGAGTATCATATGACCTTGATCGGTTACCTAAAGTTCCTAAACACACACACACACAAACACACAGTATTTATGCATATGGTCGTACATACTGTAAGTCATTGTTTATTTTAAGAGGAATTTTAAGGTGGACAGATGGCCGACACGTTTACTCAGTTGACACGGATACATCCACTTACCATTTTATTATGGGGATCATTAAGAGGGCTTGTATCCAATACTCGGAGTCACTTTATCAGATAAATCTACTAAAGAAAAGGCTGTTATTCGACCAATGCTATTTCCATGTCGATATTATATTAACCCCGTACGAGCGGGCATAATTGCCCGAAATTACCATTAATTCCCTGCTCATTTTAATGCATAATCAAAACCCAGAGCGTAATATAATTATATATCTGTGAAAGGACGGTCATAGAGCTTTCAAATGACACCTGAATCATTCCTGTACGACTCTATTTATCTTGCAACGATCTTGCAAACGAAGGGCAAAATTGCTATAAATTAGCAATTTTTTGCTGTTTTTGCTGTGTGACACTGCACATTATGTGAGCGAGCTCTTTCAGACACTTCAATCGCATGGCGGGGCCTGTAGGCTCTGGTTGCTGGCCAGCCGCGCTGCCTGAAACAGCTGGCCTGGCTCTCAGGCTACATAATAGCCTGAAAATCGTCTCCGTCATATGACGGGGCTCGTACAGAAGGGGTTAAAGATTATAGGTTTAAATTTTGAAACAACACATTAGCCTAATACTCAAAAGTAGACTATCAAATAATTGTGGATACCAGAATCGGATACAGGTGCCCATGTGACGTCGGCTAATTATTGGCTGAATCGTATTGGAGTCTGGTATCCGCTAGAAGTTATCCTGTTATTTTGAAGGATTTTCATTGTTATACTTACATTTAATATTACTTATCAAGATTATGAGGCATACCATTCAATTTGACGCTATACAAAACAAACAGGAACCTGGGAAGCTGAGAACGTGGAATTTTATACCCAACCATTTTGATAGCACTTAACTCAATATGGTCTGTAAATAACCGATTCAGCCGCAGCCCGTCATGGTGTAAACATCCGCGGGACCTCAGTAAAAAACACACATACTGTATATTAAAGCGGATAATTATTAAGAGGTGTGGGGCGTTGTCTGGCGGACGTCACATTAGTTTGGGAAGAGGTCCGGGCTTTGGTCATGCTGCGGGAATCTGGCCACCTTGTTATGCTAGTTTGCTTTCTGTTTGATTTGATTATTTCATCATATAGGTAACAGATAACATACCGCCTGTATATACGGAATATATAGGCCTATGTCATAATTTCCGTTAATTTACATTCTTCACTTTGTAGCCATACACTGTAAAACAAAAAATGGAAAGATATATTAAATCATTGGGTGTATTGATAGTAATATATTATACAGTATATTTATATCATAATATTAAACAGGTATATTATTATAGACACCTTATATATCCTTTTGAAATCCATACTTGTTTAGTGTGTATTGAAAGCTTTGTTAAATTTCTCCATATCCCAAGAAGCCAGCCACAGCCAATCTGTGGACCCAGAGGTACGGTAATGCTTGGCCCCCTGGATGTAAGGTTAAGAAAACTTTAAGGGTCGGTTTAGCGGCTCTGCCTTTGAACTGCACCCTTCCCTCACAGAGGTTAGGAACAGGTGAGGACTGTGGCGGAGCTTGTCGGGAGATTACGGTACTCTCTTCACAAGTTTCCAACACAGAATTACCTCCTTGTGTGTGGTGGTGGTGGTGTGTGTGTGTGTGGTGGGGGAATGTTAATGTATAATAATAACCACATTGCATCAACCCAATTTCATTTTACGTTCGATATTATTCGCTGGTACCAGTGATTAGAAATAGGCTTAATATAACTTGTCAGTATCGCGCACTTGCTCTCATGTGTGTTTGTGAGTCCGTGTGTTCGCTAGAGAGTGTTACATGAAGCACTTGAGAGAGATAAATAAACGAAGAGAGAGAGAGAGGATGAGAGGATAGCAGAGATATGGTTGGTTCTTCACATGTTTATCCTAATGAGGAGGGCGAGAATATAAACTCATAAATACCAGACACGAGAAATATGTGGAATACGAAAAAGTATGGAAACATAAACTGAATTAGAAATAAAAAAGAAACAGTAATAGTGGGAAATTGAATAGATAGATGACAAAACACAAAGTGTGATGTAACAGACATAAGTGAATATGGGAGAGGAAGTTAGAAATAATACGAATGAATTGAGTGTGTACGGTATGTGTGTTTGTTTGTCATAAGGAATTAAAGGAAAACCCATTCCAAGAAAAGATATGCTTAGAGAGAGAAAGAGAGAGAGGGACATGAGAAAATACTGAAGATAATAATAGTAGTAGTAGTCATGTGTGAAGAAAACAATGGAGGAGTAAGAATGAGAGAGATGAAAGAGGATATGAGAGGGAAGGTCGACCATCCATCATGTGTCTTCACCCCAAGCACTCACTCTCTCGCTTCACTATTTTATCTTCTCTGTCTAATTAACCCACTATTCACTCTTACATTCTCTCTCGGATACAGAAAGTTTGACATGTCTACCACGATGTACAGTTCGAGGCAAAAATCAGTGTTTAAGAATCTAATAGAAAATAAATTAAATGGAGCTGCCACAGCCGACGTATGCCAAACCTAGGATGGTTGCACATCTATTTTTATTCGCAGAGGCCTCCTGATTGTGTATGCCACTCTTAATGTTTTGATCAATAGGTACTGTACACAATTGGTCTACTAATACTAATTGTTGCTAATACGGCCTCTTCTAGAATATACAATTCAATTTTGGTCTTCAGCACTCAGTAACGCTCCATTATAGAGCGACTAGAAGGAAGGCAAGCTACAGGGCTACAAAGCTTATTCCATTGATTAGAGAACCGAGCTAAGATCGATTGAAAGGTTTTGGTCTATTTTCGTTGGAAATTCATTTTGACAACGTTACTTACAGTAAAATTCTTCGCCTCAATATAAATAGAAGACCCAACCATGGCTGGAAATTAGCACTGAAGAAGTTGTATATAGTTCTTCAGTAAAACAATAAATAAATAGAAAGGATTATGCACACTCTACAATGATTGTACTGCACTTCACAATATCCCTCTTTTCACCTTGAGTATCTCACCGGAATGGACCATAAGGTCTTTGAGACACCTATATATCTTTGTAAGTCTCTCTCCACATACCATTACATTTCCATAAACTTCCCCCTTCTCTCATACTGCCCGTCAGTTTGTAAACATTTGGGACACTAATCATGGGCGGTTCCAGAGAGCAGGTCACTGGTAATATGTTTTACTATGCTAGTTGAGAGCAGATATTCTTTTAAAAGGCATTTTCAGGACGCTCTGCTATTTTCCATGTCAACCTGGCTAACATCAGACTTTTATGCAGCTTAGGAAGACCTTTAGGAATCAAAATGGTTAGAGCTACGATACTTTCATTCATGTTATAGTAATGATGGTGAGAGTATTAATGATGGTGAGAGTATTAATGATGGTGGTGACAGTAGTAGTGATGATGGTGAGAGTATTAATGATGGTGAGAGTATTAATGATGGTGGTGACAGTAGTAGTGATGATGGTGAGAGTATTAATGATGGTGGTGACAGTAGTAGTGATGATGGTGAGAGTATTAATGATGGTGAGAGTATTAATGATGGTGGTGACAGTAGTAGTGATGATGGTGAGAGTATTAATAATGAAGCTGATAGTAGTAGTGATGATGATGATTATAGTAGTAGTGGTGATGGTGACAGAAGTAGCGATGATGGTGATAGTAGTAGTGGTGATGGTGACGGGCAAAGTGGCACTTCTACTTAATTTGTAATATCGACTGCAATAACGTATCGTATATGTTTACGCTCAATGAGAAATGAACTTAAATACAATATTTTTGATGTTCCACATCGGTAGAGAAAATAACGAGAAATCTAGCTTTCTATATCCTGTAATCTTGTTGCATAGTAAACGGATAACTCAATTTCATCTAATTTTAAACGAATGCAAAGTCAACGAACAAGTCTTTTAAATACAACCAATAAAATAGAAAAACACCTCTTCATAATATGGTATTGCCCTCCAACATTAACACCACTAATATATCTTCAAAATGGGCACTTTCTTTGGCAGTATCCCGTTAAACTCATGTTTCCTGTAATATTAGCTTGGCAGTGTTGATCGTTTATGGTGATCATTATGGTACCTTTTGAAGCAGTACCCTACAGGGTGACGAAAACAAGGGATGGACAGTAATGCGGTGATCAAACTGGTTATGTTTATCCTAATGTATGCTATGGTATGGTATGCACAGTGATCAGGGCTAAGCTACGGCATTTTCCAATCGTTTCGCATAATGAAAGAACAAAATAGCCTACCTATGTACTTGCTCACGTTATTTTTCAGATAAATTTCTTTCCTCGAATTTGTTCTCGGTTGACATGTGTTGGGGAAGGATTAGTATAGGATCGTAACATGTGTAGGTTATATACCGTACCTGAATTATAGTTCATTCAGTATAGGGCGAAAATCGTAACCCTAACTTTTGTAACTCAAAAAGGGCTAGAGCAAATGGGCTGTAATTGTCTACACCTATTTAGGCCTACTGGTTGGCTCTTTCCAAATGGTAGAAATAACCGCTCAATGACTCCAGTCCTTTTCCAGTTATGAGAGGTTGGGGTTTGGAATTGTGGCCTACCTATAATGAACAGGGTATAGACATAGTAGTATAAGTTCAGTTCCTTGGAAGACCCACAGATAGGCCTATTGTTGAGGGCTGAGAAAATGGAATATAGCAATATGTAACCACAGATTCAATTTTCAATTCAAAATTCAAATTGTAATGAGATGCTATAGAGATGTCAGGTGGGGTGTCCTTTAGTATAGCTATATTATAAGCGAGGTGTTGGGAGCATAGGCTATACCTTATGATTGGACTTGGAAGGTAATGTCTAGTCAGATGAGAGTCCGGCAACTCTATTATAGCTATAATATAGGGTACAATAAGTGAGGTGTGGTAATTTAAAATAAAGGGTCACAGGCTCTACTGTAATTATAGCTTTCATGGTCTAATCCTATCCTAGTCCTATACAAAATAATAACCACAATAAAAAATACATTTAAATACGCATAACACGCGAACCGACAATATCCTTCTTTGGGTCAAAGATAAAACAAAAATGCCACAACTAAAACTACTACATAGTAAACAAAAGAAAAATCACCAGAAAACCCCCCAATGCAAATGGGCCCACAAAAATAGCCCATATCCATTCGTTGGAGTCGCCTTTAATGAGCCACAATCTCACCTCATCGGTTTTATTCCTCAGGCACTTCACCCTTTTCGCGAACTTTTCTTTTATTGCCTTGGCAGCTTTGCGACACTTGTGAGCCACCCGATCAACACATTTCTTGAACCCCATAATGTCCGTATAGCCTACCTCAGATGTTTACAATACAATGAGAGCGATTCGATTTGTCGCTTCGCCTTGGAACCACTGAACTATACTAACTGTTTTAGTTCAGTGCTTGGAACAGTTTTACTTTAACGTTTTCTTTGTTTTGATGAATCAAAACAAAGAAAACTAGTTTCTATAATTATTTGTAATGACTAACTACGTTAAATTGGTAAAGGCGTCGCAATTGATTTATATTATATTTGAATGATAATTAATGGTATTTGTAGATTATTTAAATTATATTTCATTGGTACTTAATGGTATTCTATTTTTTGTGTATTTTGGCCACTTGAGTTTTACATGGAAACGTGCTTGTACACAAACAGCTGGCGGACAAGTGTTGATAGCTTATAGTAAAAGTTTATTAAAGTAATGGTAGTAATGGTATTAGTTAAATTTTAGTAATTATCTAGAAGATATTATAATCTGAGATATAGGCTACTGTATCTTTTGAGGTAAATTTTGAAATTTGAACTAATTTGTTGTCTTTATTTTTGTCTGGTTATGCCCGTAAGTATTACTATAGTAGGACCTATAGCCAATTGAAAGTTATATTCTGTATATGTATTTGATTATTATATGTGGATGTGTATGCCTTTTTCCTAAGTCTTATAATGTGCGAGAAAATACCTTTCTTACTTGTAGCCTAATAAGAAACGTATAACATAACATTGTTTTGTTCTATGTGGATGAGGGAGACAAAAGGCAAAACTGCCTGTAACAAGTGCCTCCCCCAGAATTGAAAGAGTGACAGAGCCAAAATCTAGGAATGTTCGAGCCAAAATGTCTGGACACACGGAGTTTGAAACAATTTAAGTCATAGGATGAGGGAAAGATGGATCCAGAGGTCAGCTGTTGAATAGAAGAAAGATTGGGAGTATTGTTTCACTAAACATACCTACAATGCAAGAGTAAATGGTAAACTAGATCATTTATTTCGTCCGCTGTGATCCAATTAGTATGTGATGCATATTAACCAATACCCACACAAATGAGTTAGAATAATGGATATGACGTTAAAATATACGGTTATACCTTAAATTTCTCCTTATTACAAATCAGCTGTATGTAATCTTATAGCTAAGTCAGAAACTAACCTATCGCGTATTAGGGCGATGTTATCTTACCCGGGGTAAGAAGCCATTGCTCTTAACATACCTGAACCTATAGCCAACCCAGAAATTAACTTATAACAAATTATCCAGTATACCTTATAATATCCTGTAGCTAAAAAACAAAAAAGTGTATCGTATTAAGCAAAAAACATCCTACCTCCTCACTCATTTTGTAAATTTGGTAAACAGTGATTGAGCCTTAAACTGCGATCAGGAATTATAATAACCCAAATTTCAATGTTACCCTAATATGGAAGATGCGCTATCGTTGATCTCGATGTGCCTGGCAGATAAGACGCAGGCAATGAGGGCTGATTAGGGATTGAGGAGGGGGAAATTAGAGGCCTTAATTAGTGGGGTTAAATATCGATGGTCTTGTTCGATACTGAAAATATTAGCAGCCCATATTTTATTTTCCCTGGGTTAGGTTAGGTTTGGACGTAAATGGTTTCTCTATATACAGTATATATAGAT
>CM064577.1:12557904-12575051 GCA_032716605.1 Paralithodes platypus | reverse complement strand
AAGATGTCAACCACGAAAATGTTTATATATAAAAAATGGGAAGTGTAGGCTATTATGAGAAGACAAAAAAACAAAAAACAAAACAAAAACACATCTAAACCACACCACTGTCTACTACTAGCACTGTCTTCTGTTCACCTCCAACCCCTGAAGCGACTCTCTAACCTTCGTAACTTTCTGCTTATTTGTATTAGTGACTTAACAGCACTGAGAGTGAGAAAGAACCAGTAAAGCACCACAAGCTAGAAATGGCAGATGGCGCCAAGGTGAACAAATAAGGCGTGGAGACATTAGCTGGGTGATAAGGTTGGCATCCCAGACACTCATGGTTGTCGCCAGAGAGGGGGGAGAGGAGGAGGCTGAAGGCTGGCTTGTGTTCACCTTATCGGCCCACCAACCCAGGAAGAAAATCGTCTAATGTTAGAGATAATTAAAAGAGAGAGAGAGAGAGAGAGAGAGAGAGAGAGAGAGAGAGAGAGAGAGAGAGAGAGAGAGAGAGAGAGAGAGAGAGAGAGAGAGAGAGAGAGAGAGAGAGAGAGATTCGACACCTAAATGGCAGGAAAGGGCTAAATATTGAAAAATAAATGGGGCGAAAGGTGTCAAAATCACCAAACTAATGGAACGAACGTCTTAAAATCTGCAAACTTATGGGGCTAAACATGAGGGAGAAGGGGGTCCAGAAAAATGAACCATCCCCCTTAATCAAATGCTTAATTATATACTGCATTAATGCTAGCAGCCAGGTCATTTGAAAACATTGGAAGAACTTTTAGGAATAAAAAGGTTTAAGTATATCAACATTTGTGTTAGGTGGGGACGCCCATTCTCTACATGCTATGTAGTCAAGTCGATATATGGAAAATACCCCCTCAACCCCCAAAAAATTGCTACAAAAGGTTTCTCAACTGATTCTGGTAGGGTTTAGTGTACTTTATAACATACTAAAAGTTTACCAAAGTAGGACCCCCGGAAAAGTTTTTTTTCAAGATGGCGTCCAAGATGGCCGCCGAAACCTCTTCATGATCATAACTATGTAACTATCAACTCAAATTTGATGATCTTGGTGTCTATCCCTAGATTTTTTGGGGCAAAGAACACATTAAGATCATAAAAAATGATGTTGGCCTATTATGTAACACAAAAATCCAATATGGCGTCAAAAATGGCCGCCAACACCTCCAAATGACCGCAAGTCCATAACTATTGACTCAAATTTGATGATCTTGATGTCTATCCCCAGGTTTTTGGGGGCAAGGAACACATTAAGACAACTTTGGATATCACTGAGCTGTTGAATCATTATGAAATTGAATTCATGACCTTCAGCTGTCCACTATCACCTAATGCACAAACACCTTTGTCCATAGAATAAGTTTCAGAGCGTTCAGTTTTGAGTGTCATCCTCCTCCTCAGTATCGACCTCTTGAGTGTTGTTTGGATTGTCACAGTTTCAGTTTGGCAAGGGCCACATGCAGCAGTGCAGGGGAGTCCATAGCGTCTGCAGCTGCATCGAGAGGATTTGCATCCCCCGAACAGTTGCAATGGATAATTTTCAAGAGTTCGTCAGGCGCAGCATTGTTTTGGGTCATAATTGGAATTAACTGATAATTTTCCTGTTTCCATCCCCATTCAGTTGGATTCATTTCATTTGCCATCCCCATCCATACCATAATTTGAAAGTACACACGTTGGCTATGGAATCTTGTTGCAGGTGATGTTGGGGGAAGCCGTTCAGGAGTGACAAATGCTTGAGCAGTTGCCACTTTCTTGGTGAAAATGATATGGCGCAGTGATGATAGCGTATCATTAGACTTGCCACCAAAGAGATCAACCATCAGGTCTTTGCCTAGATCTGATATGTCCTCTTGAGATTTGTTTTGAAGGATGAATGCACTAGCACAGGACTTCATGACAAGATCAGATTTCACTAATTTCCGGAAGGCTGACTTTTTTCCGATGCCGAAAATCTTTGAAGTTGAATCACAGCCTGAGTAGGCATGTACAAAGAGCAACTCATTGCACACATCGTCTCCTAAAGTTTCTTTCAACAGGTTAATGTTATACACTCTCTGTTCTTTTGACTGCTTGTTTGCGTCAGAACGGAAGTAGATGATCTCATTGTCTGTTCTGGAGTAATGAAGGAGCAAGATCAGCAAATCTGTATCCTCACCGACCAACGTTGTGGTGCAATGACGGGATCGTTCAACAGTTGCCTTAACGATATCAACGTCTGCATCCCCTGGTGACTGAATGACATGGCATCCCCTTTTAGTTAGTGCTGTGCTGATGAGAGCAATCATGTCTGCCTTGTTTTTGTCATGAGACAAAATGTCCTCCTTTTTGCCTGAAAACTCTGTTTCTGCAGTGAAACTAACAATAGGGTGCAGGTTTTTTCCTCGTCTCTGATGTGTTGTCTTTTATGGAGGGACCTTCACCATAGCCATCGAACACCACTGTCGCTTGTCCGTAATGTCTCACAGTGAAGTCTGCGTAAGACTCAGCTATTGCATTATATGAGTCGCCTTTCTTCCACGGTAAACGATGGAGCAAAGAGCCACCATCAAGCACGTAACAATCTGTTTTAGGAATAGAGTTCATCACAGCCTCATTTGATAAGTCCGCAGCATGGTCTCGAATTGCCTGAGCAAGCTGAGGTTTGTCTGCTTTTCGAAGAATGTTCCTGGTCTCAAAGAGGGCTGGAGGGTAGGGGCTTAGTTCATACGTCAAAACCTCTTCAAGGGAAAGATCTCCTGACCTTGACACCACAAGGAAACGCTGGAACAGAAGGGCAGGATCAATGGTACGATCAGGAGCAATCTTCACAGCAGAGATATTCCCAAGGGTTTGGGCTCTGTCTTTCCGCTTGAATTTGTAAGTAAATGCCGACTTTCCGATTATATCTTCAATGATCTTGTTCCCAACCGATTCAAAGTCATGTACATTCACATCTGGCCCAGCCACTATCCCGTTGACAATGTTTCTCAGAGTAGGATCAGATGTGAAGGGTGAGCAGGCTGCAAGCTTTATCCGAATTTTCTCGAGATCAGATGCATCTAGACCCAAGTTTAATCAAATTAGACTGAAACGTTGGTCACATGGTGGTGCCATGTTGGACACCATATTGGACTTACTTGTTAGATAATGGCCCACTTTCATTTTTAATGGTCTTAATGTGTTCCTTGCCCCCAAAAACCTGGAGATAGACATCAAGATCATCAAATTTGAGTCAATAGTTATGGACTTGCGGTCATTTGGAGGTGTTGGCGGCCTTTTTTGATGCCATATTGGCTTTTTGTGTTACATAATAGGGCAACATAATTTGTTATGATCTTAATGTGTTCTTTGCCCCAAAAAACCTAGGGATAGACACCAAGATCATCAAATTTGAGTTGATAGTTACATAGTTATGATCATTAAGAGGTTTCGGCGGCCATCTTGGACGCCATCTTGAAAACAAAACTTTTCAGGGGGTCCTACTTTGGTAAACTTTTAGTATGTTAAAAAGTACACTAAAACCTACCAGAATCAGTTGAGAAACCTTTTGTAGCAATTTTGTGGGGGTTAAACTGTATTTTGACCTGACTAATGGTCAATGTGTTGGTCAGGTGTGTGTGTGTGTGTGTGTGTGTGTGTGTGTGTGTGTGTGTGTGTGTGTGTGTCTGTACTATAGCTTGTGGAGAATATGTGATCATCGGTCTGTTTTTAGCCTGTCTGTATTTTTGTTGGAAAGTGTATCAGGTCAGTTGACCAGTTACACTTTCCAGTATCACTTCAAGGTGGTTGACAATATAGCCCATAAGGATATACGGACCTGTAGGTGGGGGACTGTAATACAAAGAGCTAATCATATGTTGTAATAAATCCTATGTATGTATAACTCTGACCAGCCCTTCCTAAGTTGAATAGTTAGAAGAACACATAAGTTGCCGTCAACTAATTGAAAGGGTTTAAGGGGGGATGGTTCACTTTTTGGGCGATTTTTGCATGCATTAATTGTTTTTCTAGTTTCCTCCCTAGACCTCCATCAAATTAAAAAAAACATCCATTAGATCCCCCTTCTAGATTAATTTTTACATTTTTCGTTAGACAAATTTCCCGGCCTAAGGCCGGTTCTTCCAACGTTACAGGTTCACTATCGTTCGCCAGGGAAAAAATTGACACCTAAATAGCACGAAAGGTCTTAATATTGACGAAGAAATGGGGCGAAAGGTCTTAAAATCGCCAAAAAAATGGGCCGAACGTCTAAAAATATCAAAACTAATGGGACTAAACACGAGGGAGAAAGTGGACCAGAAAAACCGGCCCATGTCCCCTTAAAAAGCAAATACATCCTCCAAATGAACAGTGATGTGTGTGGTGAGTGAGGGAGGCGGCTGGTTTGTGTACAGCTTATCTGTCCACTACACCGCTGGCTAGGATCTCTCTCTCTCTCTCTCTCTCTGGACACTGGCTCTCTCTCTGGACACTGGCTCTCTCTCTCTCTCACTTTATCTCACAAATTGAAGGCATTCACCAAATATCTGTCTGTACTTGATGGTGCCGCAATACATCTTCACCCTTCCCCTTTATCTGTATATTCAGTTGGTTCTGATACTAATAATACTTTAAGGGGAGGTTTTTAGTGTGTTTCCTAGACTTCCATCAAGCTTGAAATTACACCTCCATGACCCCCTTTCAAGATAAATTTGTACATTTTTCGGTAGAAAAATGTCCCGGCCGAAGGCGGGTTCCTCTTAAATTACAGGCTCGCTATCGCTCGCCAGGAAAAAATCGACACCTAAATGGGACGAAAGGTCTTAAAAGTTACATAAATGGGTGAAAGTTCTTAAAATCGCCAAACTAATGGGGCGAACGTCTTAAAATCTCAAAAGCAATGGGGCTAAACATGAGGGAGAAAGGGGTAAAGAAGAGAATCCCTCAAGTGGAAATCTCCCCTTAACACGTCATCCATATATACAGTATATATATGTATATATAACAACTAGGATTGTGACCTCGTGACTGTTGGACTCGTGTAAATCATGAAGTTAATAGAAAAGGATTCCATTAACGTATCCAATCAGATGACACCAATCTGTATTTTATTGTAGCCACCTTGAGCCGATTATATTCTGCTTATTAGGAAGGACCTGTCAGAGTTAGATGCTGAGGAATGATGTCACTTGGCAGTAAAATCCATTAAGGGGGCCCACCTCGCTTTTTTCTCTTTATCTCCCTGTATCTTTGGCTTGTATCCATTCTTACTTACTTACTTACTTACTTTTGATGTGTTCGCCACTCTTCTAGCGGCACCAAGGAGGGCGGCGCCCCTCGTTATGGGTGGTGATTTTGGTGTAGTAGACTGTTTGAAGCGACAGCTCGCTCCCTCGCGAGGATGAGCTCGTCTGGCACTTTTTGCAGTTCGACATCGAGGGCTCTCTTGAAGTTGTCTAACGAGACGTCCCTCATGTCTCTTACTCGCCGTGGGAGTTTGTTGAAGAGACGTGGGCCTCTGTGTGATAACCAGCCCTCTCGCAGTGAGCCCATAGCACCCCTGTTATTCATACGGGGGATTTCGCATTCCCAGCCTCTCCTATCACTGAATTTCATGACTATCGGAGTATGTAGGTTTGGTACTAAACCCTCTGCGATTTTCCATGTGTATATTATTAGGTAACGTTCTCTTCTACGTTCCAGTGAGTACAGATTCAGTGCTCTTAAACGCTCCCAGTAGTGTAGATGTTTTATCGAACTTATATGCGAAGTGAAATTTCTTTGTACACTCTAAGTCATTTATTTCACCTGCTTTGTATGGGGATGTTAATATGCTACAGTTTTCAAGCCGCGGTAACACTAGAGATTTGAAGAGCGTTATCATAGGTAATTAATTCTCCGCGTGTTTTAAATGTACGTAGAATCCACCCCGTTAGACGTTTCGCAGCCGCAACTTTGACCTGGTTATGTACTTTGAAACCCATATTTTCAGACATTAATACCCCAAGGTCTTTCACACTGTCTTTCCGTTCTATTATGTGGTTAGATTCTGTTAAGTAATTTGTAATTTCTTTAACGCCATTATTATCTCCGTACCGTATTAATTGGAATTTGTCTTCATTGAATTGCATGTTGTTTTCCCTGGTCCATTGGAACACTACATTCATGTCTTCCTGCAGTCGGCCCGTGTCCTCTTGTGTGTTTACTATCTTGCTTAATTTTGTGTCATCAGCAAAAGACGACACCGTACTGTGTCTAGTGTTGGTATCTATGTCGCAAATTAGTATGAGGAACAGAAGGGGCGCTAGCACTGTTCCTTGAGGCACTGAGCTTTTGACATCCGAAGGCTCAGATGTTAAATACTTGGTTTACTGCTACTGATTGTTTTCGGTTTATTAGGAAATTGTATATCCACCTTCCGATTTTCCCCGTTATACCTTTTGCTTTGAGTTTGTGGGCTATTATACCATGGTCACATTTATCAAATGCCTTAGCAAAATCGATGTAAATGACATCCACGTTTTTCTTTTCTTCTAGCGCTTTAAGAATTTTGTCATAGTGTTCCAAAAGTTGTGAGAGACATGATCTTCCCGCTCTGAATCCATGTTGACCGGTGTTGTGTAGTTCATTTGCCGCCATGAATGTTGAGATTTTGCTTCGCAGGACTCGCTCGAAAACTTTAATGATATGAGAGGTTAGAGCTACCGGGCGGTAGTTTTTTGGTAGTGCTTTACTCCCTCCTTTATGCAGTGGGTCAATTATTGCGTTTTTCAAGCTATCTGGTATTTCACCAGTGTCTACTGTAGACTCCTTCTCCACATTCGGCCCCATTCAGCCTACTGTTTTAAGACGTTTACCCCCATCCAGGTGTCAATATTTTCCTGGCCAGCGGAAGCGAGCCACCATATAATTATATATATATATATATTTTTTAACAGCAAGCTAAATTTTTACATTTTTCGATAGAATAATGTCTCCGGCAAAGCCGGATTTCTCCATACAATGCTGGCGAGCGATAATCTCGACACCTGTATGGGGATATACGTCTTAAAACAGTAGGCTGAATGGGGCTGAATGGGGCCGAATGGATACAAGCAAGAGAAAGAGAGAAAAGGAGATAAAGATAAAAAAAAAGCAGGTGACCCCCCTTAACTAAGTGATGGTCTGACTGAAGGGGTTAAAGGTCAGTACCACAACACTTAAGGGAGCCCACCTCGCTTTTTTTCTCTTTCTCTCCCTCTCTCTTTGGCTTGTGTCCATTCGGCCCCATTCAGCCTACTGTTTCAAGACGTTTACCCCATCCAGGTGTCAATATTTTCTTGGCGAGCGGTAGCGAGCCAGCATATATATAATTTGTTTTTACAGCAAGCTAAATTTGTACATTTTTCGACAGAAACATTTCTCCGGCGAAGCCGGATTGCTCAATACAATGCTGGCTCGCTATCGCTCGCCATGAAATCGACACCTGGATGGGGATAAACGTCTTAAAACAGTTGGCTGATGGGGCCGAATGGATACAAGCCAGAGAAAGAAAGAGAGAAAAAGAGAGAAAAAGAGAGAAAGAGAAAAAAAACAGGTGACCCCCCCCCTTAAGACTGGCCCTCTGTGGCAACCAATATATCTGTTCAATTTCACTGTGCCATTGTAAAGTGTAATTAGATGTTCTCTACTTCAGAACCAGGATGTGGCACTAGAGGGTCCATGGTGCTGAGACAAACTGTGTGTGTGTGTGTGTGGGGGGGGGGGGGGGGGGGTACTATAGCTTGTGGAGAATAATATGTGATCATCGCCCGTTTGTAAAAAAGATTTATCAAAAACTTACAGGAAGATATAGCCTACATGAAACTTCGTCAGACCATGAATATAATACCATAATAGAAGCGTTCATGACAACATTTCGATGACCCCCCCCCCCCATCCTAATACAATGCACTATTGCATAACAGACTCCAAAATTGCCATTATCTGGAGAAAAAAAAAACCCCACTAACGACTTTCAAGCTACCACTCTATTAGCTAATCCTAATTTAGAAATAAAGATGAGGGATCAAAACACCTGTAAAAGACTGACAAGGTGAATACAAGAATACGTTAATGTACAAAACACCGAGATTGGCCTATTTTTTAGCTACCCTAGAATCCCTCCCACCAAACCTAGAGTCATTATACTGTACTTACAACCATATTCATAATCGCTAGATACTAACACATTCGTCTTAATAAATGAAGTGTAAAATTAAATTGTTTGCTATAGGAAACAAAGTTATATCAAGTTCTTTTTCTTAAATTAACACTCAGTCTCCTTACACTTCGTTTCATATGAGCTTTGAAACATCCATCCGACACTATAAAAAATCAAAAGAATAAACAAGGTATATTAAGGAACACCCCGTTCCTAACATTAATCCTCCATTACAAAACCCAATGCACTAGAATAAACTAATGAAAGCCTATGATCCTCCCGGGATTCGAACTCTGGACACCACGCCTAACATTCGGTTAGGTATATTGACAGTTATTTACCTTTGATTATTTGCTTTACCATTTTATCCATATGATAAATGAGCTTATTAATACTAATAAACCTTTAAAGGATAAATTGTATTGGACAATTCAATTACACTTTTCATACCTTTTTAAAAACGTATATGCCTTCCAGTATAGAAATACGAATACAATTAGACATGTGGTATATACGCTTAAAATATATACCACCCTTAATCACTTCATTAAATCATCTAAAATTCAATAACCGATAAAAATGCACGGTTAAGCCACACAATGTATCATTAATCCCTATAAATTATGCACTGTCCACCAAATTAATAATCGTTAATCTACCAAACGGCATCATTCACCTGTCAAAAAAGAAAAGAAACAACTGCCAAAAATGAATGTCATCAAAATTCATCACTAAACTACCAAAATCCCATCACTAAACCACGAACATTCATCACTAAACTACCAAAATCTATCACTAAACCACCAACATTCATCACTAAACCACCAACATTCATCACTAAACCACCAACATTCATCACTAAACCACCAGCATTCATCACTAAACCACCAACATTCATCAGTAAACCACAAATCTTCGACACTAAACCACTAACATTAATAACTAAACCACCAACATTCATCACTAAATCACCAACATTCATCACTAAACCACCGACATTCATCACTAAACCACTAACATTCATCACTAAACCAACATTCATCACTAAACTACCAACATTCATCACTGAACCACCAACATTCATCACTAAACCACCAACATTCATCACTAAACCACCAACATTCATCACTAAACTACCACATCTGATCACTAAACCACCAACATTCATCACTAAACCACCAACATTCATCACTAAAACACCAACATTCATCACTAAACCACCAACATTCATCACTAAACCACCAACATTCATCACTAAACCACCAACATTCATCACTAAACCACCAACATTCATCACTAAACCACCAACATGCATCACTAAACCACCAACATTCATCACTAAACCACCAACATGCATCACTAAACCACCAACATTCATCACTAAACTACCACATCTGATCACTAAACCACCAACATCCATCACTAAACCACCAACATTCATCACTATACCACCAACATTCATCACTAAACCACCAATATTCATCACTAAACCACCAACATGCATAACTAAACCACCAACATTCATCACTAAACCACCAACATGCATCACTAAACCACCAATATTCATCACTAAACTACCACATCTGATCACTAAACCACCAACATTCATCACTAAACCACCAACATTCATCACTATACCACCAACATTCATCACTAAACCACCAATATTCATCACTAAACCACCAACATTCATCACTATACCACCAACATTCATCACTAAAACACCAACATTCATCACTAAACCACCAACATGCATCACTAAACCACCAACATGCATTACTAAACCACCAACATTCATCACTATACCACCAACATTCATCACTAAACCACCAATATTCATCACTAAACCACCAACATTCATCACTATACCACCAACATTCATCACTAAAACACCAACATTCATCACTAAACCAACATTCATCACTAAACCACCAACATGCATTACTAAACCAACATGCATTACTAAACCACCAACATGCATCACTATACCACCAACATTCATCACTAAAACACCAACATTCATCACTAAACCACCAACATTCATCACTAAACCACCAACATGCATTACTAAACCACCAACATGCATCACTATACCACCAACATTCATCACTAAACCACCAACATTCATCACTAAACCACCAACATGCATCACTATACCACCAACATGCATCACTATACCACCAACATGCATCACTATACCAACATTCATCACTAAACCACCAATTGTTATCATTAAACCACCAACATCCATCATTAAACCAACAACTTCCATCACTAAACCACCGACTTCCATCATTAAACCACCAACATTTATCATTAAACCAACAACTTCCATCACTAAACCACCGACTTCCATCATTAAAATACCAACATTTATCATTAAACCAACAACTTCCATCACTAAACCACCGACTTCCATCATTAAACCACCAACATTTATCATTAAACCAACAACTTCCATCATTAAACCAACGACTTCTATCACTAAACCACCAACATTCATCAATGAACCACCAACTTTCATCACTAAACCACCGACTTTCATCACTAAACCACTGACTTTCATCACTAAACCACCAACATTAACAGCTATCACTAAACCACCGACTTCCAACACTAAATCACCATAAATCATCACTAGATCAGGAATATACATCACTAAACCAGGAAAATAATTACTAAACCACGAAAATACATTACTAAACCACGAAAACTCATCACTAAACCAATGTCATCAATAAGCTACCAAATTCATCACTAAGCCACTAAAGTTATCACTAATCTACCAGAATTCATCACTATATATTAAATAATCATTAGTAAGCCACCTAAATTCATCACTAAACCACCTAAAATCATCACTAAACTACCAAAATTCATCACTAAACTAAAAATGAGCATCACTAAACTATCAAATGTCATCACTAAATCACCAAATTTCATCAGTAAACAACCATTACTATCATTAACCAACTAATATTACACAACCTACATTTATGGTCGTAATACCAATACTCATTATCCTCACCAAGTTAACAATGATCTCCAGAATGCATAATGAAGCCACAAATCCTTGACCAACTCACTCATTTCAACATCTGTCACCAAAATTAACAACAGGCACCAAAATCAACTATTGTCACCAAAAATCAAATATTGTCACCAAAAATCAAATATTGTCACCAAAAATCAAATATTGTCATCAAAATCAACAACTGTCATCAAAATCAACAACTGTCACCAAAATCAACAACTGTCACCAAAATTAACAAACCAAACTTATAACCAGGATTCCAAAACTAATAATATTCACAAGAAAATTTCATTGCCACTAAAATCACCAGTTTCGCCTCATAGACACGTCAAAATTGTGGTGTGAAGACCTTTCAAGGACGTCTGGCAGAGGGGCAGATGAAAATGTCTATATATTGAGGATTTACTGGAGTTTTATATTACATATATATTGGAGATGGAGAAGCATCGACGAAAATAGCCAAGGTGTATCTACAGTATAGTACTTGCTGCTCAATGTCATGTATGTATGTATATACTCTGGTACATACCCCATTGCTAGGGGTGGCCGACTCGAGACAGAGCCCTAACAGAAACAACATTCAAGGGTTCTAATTCTCAGTGTCCGTTCATGTACCAAATGAAGGAACTGGACAAGTCTCAGTGTAGCCATTCTATAATCCTCAATATAATGTGCAGAAAAACATAAACATACACAAATATTCATACAGATATACAGTAGATATACTCAAAGCATCATTTACAAATGTTAATGAGGTACCAGTATGTATAATTACCCAAGGAATATAACCAACACATATTATTTTTGTTTTTGTTTGTTTTTTCGTGCAGTAGTATTGGAGATCATGCCTTATGAGGGTCAAGGCCACCCCTCTCCTCCCCTCCCTTCCCCCTTCTCCATTGAGCTCAAACCAACCATCTCCAAAAATGTTGTGATAATAATACAAAATATTCAAATGTAAATTTCCACAATAAGTCAGTGATTAACCAAGAACTAGTATTTCGAATATTGTGATCATCGGACTAAATTTTCTCAGGGTGGTATTTTTGGGGAGGGGATAGGAGTTAAGCGCGGTTCCTATTTTTCCGTGTGTGGAGGGGGCATCTGATGTTAACTAAAAGTTAATGGGATAATTTCGGGAACCAAATTAATGGATAGACCACGTCTCGTCTACGTCCATTCATTAGTTCTGAAGATATTTTGCGAACACACACACAGGAGCGGAAACAACACCTACATCGGCATGCAGGGATGGGAAACTATGACAGCTAGACGAGGAAGTGAATCAGGGTGGAGATGACGCTCCCCTAGTAAGAGTTATATCAGCTGGTCTGTGGAGTAAGAACGTCAAGTGAGTATAATCACAACACTCATCTCTGACGTCATCACGCAACAGGCAGGCGGACAGACAAACACTTCATCAAACACTTTAGTAAGTTCACACATTTTCATAATTAAAATTAAAATTTAAAACTTGCAAACTAAACAAACCAAAACTGGGACAAAGACAATATAAAGTCAAATTAACTTATCAAAATCGCTATGTGGAAACAATAGCTAACATAAAATTTCCTTCGTAAACTTGGGAAGGACCTGGAATCAAATTGATACAAGGTTCCTTTATCCCACATCATACTGTATATGACTTTGCTCATTACACTACTTTTGTAACTTGAAAGTGACTGCTTTTTAGTATTCTTTTAGTAGTTGCCTCGGTCTAGATGTAAAATAATATGTTGAAGAATAATCTCCAACACAAATAATGTAAACGGGAACAGGGCGAAGGAATTTCTGGAGGCAACTGTACACACTTTCTCATTAAACCTTCTGACCACCACAGGTTTTTCCTAAACATCATAATATCGTCTAATGAGAGCCACAATCAGGGTCCAGATAATATATTCTCTGGACCCTGGCCACAATATAACAATGAAAGGCGTTATCGTGCCCACGAGTCAACACACACACTGACATGCACTCCATAAGCAAACATAAGATAAATTTATCAGACAATAAGACAAGGCTTTAAGACGACATTCTATAAACAGTGTACACCTTCACAAACAGTCAGTTCACACCAAAAGTAAGCAAATGAGATAAGTATACAACATGAATTTGGTGGTCAACAAGGCAAGTGTTTAAGAAGGCACTCGACTGATAATGCACTGCTAAAGCAAACAAACGATATGAATAAACACAAATAAGTATTTAGTAGAATGTGTGACACGTGTTCCAAATGACACTCCAAAACTAAACAATGTACATCAGAAGCAAACAAACAATACAAGCTAACAAGAATATTTACCAGATAACAGGATATGCATTTAAGAAGATATTCAAGAATAAAATAAATAATGAAATAAACTCAAACAAACAAGATTGATTGACCAGAAAACAGGAGAGTAAACACAAATTATTTAACAGATAACACGACAGCCGTTCAAGAAGACACTCAACAAAGTATATAGACTAGTCTAAAAGGAACGATAATAATACTGTTATGCAGTCTCGAAAAGGAAGACTACCAATAAGTCCCCACCAGTCCTACACCAGGGACGACACCAACTTTCACCACACATACAGCTGTAATCCAGATGGCTAAGACTGTGCCCCCTCAAACCCAGTTTTCTTTGGACCCTGCTACCTCATTCTCTCTTCCTAAAGCAGGTACAGCCAATCATGGAGCCGATGACGGCAGAGCTCCGCCTACCCTGAGTGCTCGTCGTGCAGCTGGCAAGCTACCTGCTACCTGGGAAGGTAAATTACCTGAGAATGCTAGCCCAGAGAAAAAAGGACACAAGAGCCGCCATAACACTACCACAAAGGCCCATTCTAAACCCAAGAACTCCAGGACCAGGAAAAGCAAAGATGAGCAAACCTTGGAAAGCCGCAACCTCATTTGGAAACCCCTGCCAGGCCGATCGAGAGTTCAGCAACCCTTGCTCTCCGCCAGGGCAACCCCTGCACAGGCACAAAACCTGTGACCACTTCAGCAACCCTTGCGTGGCCATCCCCTCATTTAGCAACCATTTTAAGGTACTTAAAAAGTTCAGCAACCCTTGCTGCCCTACAAAACCCAAGAAACGTAACAAAGAAGAAGCTGTACAACAAACAGAGGTCATCAGCGAAGACGCCGTTAAGAAAATTAAATGAAACCTTGACCTCCCTGATGCACCTGGGAAACACATTTGAACATTTTGCCTAGTATAATGAGTTACATTGTCTTTCAGTTCGTTCATAGTATTTAAATAACCTCTGAAAAACATTACACGCTATCTTAAAGCAATTGAAAGAATCACTGATATCAGAAGTTATAAAACACTTCCGGTTATAATATATTAAGTATCTTTGATTTTTGATTTTCTTGTCTTACGGCATCCGCTTATAAACATATAGTATATATGTTTAATTTTACACGTAAAATACCATACATACTTCTAATGGGTTCTACTTCATCATTGTAACTTGAATATTATTATTCCTCTCTTGCCAAAGACTTACTTCTATCTATATAAATATATATTTTAGAGGGGTTGCATTAATTTAGCTATGTAACATTGACTTTCACTGCTTATGCTTTCCTATTATTATTATTTATGTATGTATTGTAACCACCATGTCTACACCTATGTTAAATAAACCTTATACACCGAAGCCCATATATCTGTTCTAGTTTTAGTCTCCCAGCTTTTTTTTTCTTCTATATTGCAACTTACAAAGGACTTATTAACACTTTCTCTGCGGGCATATTTCCACCTATTTCCGCCATATTAGGGCTCATTCAGGCACTCCTGATTGATTAGGCAAATTTCAAATTAAATTAAATGTATTCAGCTGAAAACTAGAAGAAAAAATCTTCAAAATGACACCAAAACTAGCTTCGTAGCTCGCGGGGTTCACCCGCAGCGCTATCATAGACATTCCTTAAAATGAGCAATTCTCGCTAATGTCTCGCTATATTTGCCTTTGGCAGCAATGTATATCTCGCAAGACTCTGACTCAGAGCCTTCAGTGTCACTGTCGCCTGGCTGAGAGACGAACGTATGGCCTGTCGCGCTCCTGCTCCCTTGCACTCGATTTTACATGCTTTTAGAGGCTTTAAAAGCCTGTAAATTGCTGTAAATTGCCATGGCGTTTGGGAACGTCTCCCGCAGGGAAAGGGTTAAGGACTGCACGCTCATACGTATAAGTTTATGCGGCTAAGGACAATTAGCACCTGGTCGGTACCATAAATACTTCAGTGAACAAGACAAGTAATCGAGACAACACTCCACAAACAGCCAATGCAGACAGACACACAAGCATACGAATACAAGTATCAGGAAACAAACAAAACACATATATATATATATATATATATATATATATATATATATATATATATATATATATATATATATATATATATATATATATATATATATATAGATATATATATATATATATATATGAGTGATAGTCGCTATTTTAAACTCTTTGTTGTGTATTGGAACAAAGTGTAATGTGCTTGTTTAGTGTAATGAATAGGAGAAGGTGCTTGTGAGAGCTAGCTGAATTACTCTGTGTAGGTATGACTAAAACAGAAACAGTGAGGGAAGACAGACAAATGAAACAGGAGTTCCAGCAACTCCTTATCACATGTCAATGGAAATACGCCTAACGGCCTTATTGGGCTATCCTTAGTTGGATTTATGCAAAGCTGGTACATTTCATATGTGTAACATATTATGTGGTACCAACATTGTAAAATGCTAACTGAATAAATATTATTATTATTATTATTATTAGGCCTCCCCTGGGTATTGCCCTGCTCGATTGGTTTCTACAAAATATATATATATATATACAGTATATATATATACTGTATATATACCCAGCCGGACTCTAACCACCGACAGTCAGGACGAGTGCCCATGCTATAATCCACTACACTATGGTGTGATAAAGGATACATAGGATAACCTTTTCCTATTATATAATATTAAAGCATGGACACTCTAACTGACTGTCGGTGGTTTGTGTGTGTGTGTGTGTGTGTGTTATAAACCAGAACAGAAGGACAAATATGTAAGAAAATATTCGATACAAAATACACTCCAAAAGAGAACATGAAGAATTTACAATCACAATCAACATAGAACCAACAACTAAACACAAGCAGACCAATACAGTTGAGGGGATTATTATTTACGAGAGGTCCAGAAAGCCCTTGACATACAGACAGCCAGGAATGCATACGAGGAGGAAAAGTTTTATTAGGCATGTATGAGGCACCCAGCTGAGAGGAGGCTATATGCTCCTCCACCATCACAACACTCTCACTCTCAAGTAGCTCTCCTCCTCCTCCTTCTCTTCTCATCTCAATCTCAACGGGCTTGTTTATTCCTTTATTTTCGATGTGATTACTTGTCTTTTTGTTTTAATATTTGTTAGCAAAATATCTCAAAATCCTATAAAAGGGTTAAATGAATGTATACAAAACTTTACAAGCAATTTGAGTTAAACATATTATTATACCCGAATTAAAGATAACCACCATACCAGCCCAACAAAGAAAACAAGGCAGGGACACAGAAGGAGAAACTAAGGAGACAGCATAACCAAATCTCACCTGTCCCGATGCGCCGATATTCCGCGCAGATGTCTCACCGCCAGCGCGCGAATTTCTAGGGGGTCTACTTAATCCCCCCTAAATACACCCCCTGTTTTTATGACCTTCTGACCTCCAACTACCAGCCCTGAGATATAGCAGCCAAAGTCATCATTATCCCGACGAGAACCAGGTAGAGCAAGCAATTCAAGGGCTTGGATAAACTTACATGTAAGAGTTCGAACCTAAGAATTACCCTCCCATTCAGGAAGTAATTGAAGCCATGGTGGATATTCATTAAGGTCTGAGGAGTTCTTTTCCCTAATAGGTGAAGTAATATTTGTACATGCCATGGCATAATGACAACA